>JAOBSW010000823.1:0-97174 GCA_026214975.1 Gentiana macrophylla | reverse complement strand
AAAAAAAAAAAAAAGTTGGAATAAGAAAGATGCTGTTAATCGAGATTACGTTTTTCAAAATATGAAGATGTGAAATGCGTCTGACATTGCACTCTTTCTCTTTTTGATTTCACTTTTTCGATTTAACCAACATCTTGAACCTAAACTATAAGCCATTTTTAGACTACGACCAAGTTTCGATTAGAGGATTTCATAATAGTTGCGATTAAAAATAATTCTAATATTTTATTTATACTTATTAAGTATTACATGTACAATTTTATCTAAATAATATTTGATTATTAAGTTATTTAAATTCATCTTTCTTTCTGTCTTGCTAAGATTTTAAATTAAGATAGCTAATATATTTATAATATTGACAATATAAATTACATTAAAAGCTGAAATCGATCAAATTATACTATCTTTTATTACATTTATTTTTAACGAGGACGATCAAAATTTAAGTGGGGAGTAATTGATGTATTATTTTATATGATTAAATATACGTTATATTATTATGTTTTATCAACGAATTCTATATAAAATATATGAAATTATGGTATAAAATGTTAATCTTTATAGTTTAGAATAGTTAGTAGTAAAAATAGTAAAAAGTTGTAATTTTGTATCGATTTTAGTAAATCGGAGTGTAGTGTCGATTTACGTGGGTATTTGTGGTATTTTATTGCAGATTTATAACCCGAGACCGAGAATCGACATATTGAAGTTTAATCATATCTGGAATGATTTAGAGTGCCAGCGAGCTTAATTGGTCAATTGAAAAACAAGTGGTTAAGTGGCGGCTCAATCTGGTTAAGTGGTAATCAAGAAATGTCTTCGACAAGCGAATGACTCATCAAAAGCGATATTTTGAGAAAAAGTGTTACGCACGAAAGTTGTAGATTTACCAAAGCTTTCCAATGCAATTTAAATTATGAAGATTGGAGTGTCTACAACAAAAGCATTGATGATCAGTAATTGTCGATTTGAGTTAAGAAAAATCCCGAAATAGCCGGAGGAACACGAGGTAATCAAAAAGCATTATCTGAAGAAGAGTCCTTCATGAAAGTTGTAGAGTTTCGAGACCTTAATTTTGGCATTTCGTTTGCAATTTTGGAGGTCAGAACTTCGAGATATGAATTTTAGAAGTTTAATAATTATATATAAAAATATATATAATCTGCAGCATCTTGAAGAGATCAAGTTAGTGGATGTAATCATTAGTCGGACCGATCCGAGCTTGATCCCGGACAGTCCGGCCCTTCACCTTTGCCTATATAAGAAGATCTGGCTGACAGCAGAGTCGAAGTACCAAAAAAATATATATCTTCTTCTCTTTCTTTTCTTTTTAGTAGTAGTTGTAAATAATAGGCGCTACAGCAAGTAATAATGTAGTTTTAGTATCGTTATAATGCTCGGGAAAATCTCGGAAGTCGGTTTCTTTGAAGAAGTTGTAATGTCCGGAAAATCGATTTACGAATCATTGCTACTATTATTCGAATAACTTTTCTAAAGTATTCATGTTTGTTTTATATTTTTAGTTGTTATAATGTTTTAAATTAAATATAATCTTGGCGAAAGCTATGTAATCGGTTTTATTTAGATCTTTTAGTTAAAGAAATGTTGTTAAGTTAAAATGATTAAAATTGAGTTAATTGAATCTTTTTCTATTTTGATCGTATTCGTATTGGCGTATTTAATCGATCCCGAGAATTCATAATCTAATTATGAATTGACACCTCGTAGTTAGATTACGAACTTCGTTAAATAGAAAAACCGGAGGGTAAAATTGGCGTGTGAATAACGTGATAACGGAATCCGATTTCCTACCAGGGGTAGATTTGTTTTAGGAGAAATGAATTTTATTATAATTTGTACTCGAGATCGTAATAATGTTAAATCATCGATTAATTGAAACTTAAACCGGAAAGTTGAATCGTCCGGCTTTGACAACGGACCTTTAAAATAAAATTGACCCGTTTGTGAGCAGATTGACTCCTTTATCTAAAGGTAGATTTGTACTCGGGACTGTTGGAAAAACGTATGTGATTGTGGACCTTGGGTGATGCAATGGACATATGACAATTTTATACGCTTGTGTGAGAGGAAATTGTTTCGCTCGAGGAGTGCACCGTTTCATTTACTCAATTGGACCAAAATAAAAGGAGAGATCGAACACATTTCATTTAATCGAAAGATCGTATAAACCAATTATATAAGTTTTGTGATTCTAAAAATTATCTGTTTAATATTTTGGTATCTATATATACTTATATCTATATATATAAATTGCGAGTTTATGCGAGATCTATATATATTTATGTATTTATATATATCATGTTAGTATAGTTTTTAATTTTATTATTTATTTTATGTTGACTAGAATAGTAGTGATACGTGTTATAAAATTGCGGTTTAGATCGAGTTAATACTTGGCTCTTTGGTGTTTAACCACACTTAGAAAAATTACCAAGTTCCACGTGGATCACGATACTCGACTTTCACCGTACTATGCTTTCTGGTTTGACCGGTCTGCATGAGCCGGTTAAGATCGTTTAACCAGGAAGCGTCACAGCCAGTTCTACGGCGCCCGTTCTCGGAGGGATAGGTTTAGATCTGTCACCACCCCCGATCTGAGAGACACCGTGATCTGAGACTACCAGGATCGATCACGGTGATCGTTGGGATCGATGACATTTGTGAAAAGCTTTGCCGTGATGGCATTTGATATTTTTCCGACTTAATTTCATAAAATCGACTTATTTTTTTCATAAAATCGAAACGAATGGTTTATATCTTTTGATATAAAACTACGATCAACATAAATCTTTCACCAATTCATATTTTTATGCGATGACATCAACAATCATATCTGTGATGATATCAACATTTATCTGCGATGGCGCCGGCAATCGTATATCGTGGCATCAACATTTATCTGCGATGTATCGCATGATCGGATATTTAGTGATATCAAACAATCGTATATGAATGACGTCAACAATTTATGTAGTGAGTAGTGACATCGTGGCAATCAATATCGCGATGGCATCAACATTTTGTTGATCTTTTGTCCCGAAGTGGAAGATTTTGAAAATCGAGCTTATGAGCGCGCGTCGAAATATATCGAGTCTTAGCCAATCGAGTTCAATGTTGCCTTTTATCGCTCGAATCGGCCCGAACTTTTTAATCGATTCGAGCTCGTGTCTGAGGAGTATCGCGTAACACACAATAACACCGACGTTTTATGAAGTGGCATCAACACCCAAATTGCAAAAACAAAAACTTTGTAAAATGTATATGCAGTGGCATCAATGTCATTGCATCAGTCTAGCGTAAATCACGGTGACATCAATATCACGCATCAATTTTATTTCAAATCATACATAAACCCACCATCAGCGTATAGCTTTTCTTTCTTTGTTTCAAGGTCATGCATGTTAAACTAATTGATCAATATTACATAATGATCAACAATGTCGATCTGCGATGTGACACTCGTTGTGTCATGACAACGGTGTGTTGAATCATTACTCAAAAAAAAAGGAAAAATAAAATATCATCCAAAGCTTAGATATCATCTGCTGCGAGCTGCGGATGGAAAATATAGTGAACACCACCAATTTTCTTCCAAATCAAATGTTGATACAACAATATGAAATATCACGAGCCTCAATCTACATATGAGAGAAGCAAAAATTAGACCGTTTATCATCTTTGAAAATTTGAAATGAAAGTGCATCTTGAGTACTTCCTTTGGCCATTATGCTCTTAAATATGGAGTGGATTCTCTTTGTAGGAATTTCACAGTAGGAAGCTATACGTGTAAGCGAGATCTGGGCCACGCCTTGATTTCACGAGGTGAAATCTGCGATTGTCCGTGTGTAGAAATTGTGTGGTCAGGATCTTTGCGTGTAGACGGATTCACAAGTAAAAATCACTAGGATAAATTTTCCTTAAATATTGTAGATATTTGGAAAAGAATATGACATCATTTCCGGAGAGTTGTCAAAATGGGACTCATGACTGTTCTTGCAAATAATCAAATGAGTAAAAGTACACTACCTGATTCCTATATGAATAAAAATCATTTGCAACCCAAGATTGTTATGTCAAGACCTGAATTGCTAATACAGCTAAGTCATTAGATTGTTCAATGCTCATTTAACCACCAAAACATACTAATTGCTGAATATCATACATTACCTTGCAAAAGCTTTTATTTAACAAATCCCTTCTATCATTGTCCAATTTCGCATACGCAGCTCACAACAACATATGACTAATAATCAAGCATAACTAAGCTGATGGGAACTGACAAGAAAATACAGCAACATTTAAGAACATAAAAACAGATGGGTATGGTACTGGCCTTGATGATGCAGGCTTTCACCGCCGTCACGCTTTCACCGCTGAGTTCAATGGCCGAGTTGATAAAAATCAAGGCAAAAATCTGGACATCAATATCAACAGTTTGAAAAGAATATGCAGAACCAGTGTCTGAAACCTGAACTACATTCATTAAAGAACACAGAAACTGAAAGATATCAACAGCGGATCGGATCCCGAACCCTGAATCCAAATTACTGTCTTCCGTATCTGACTCAGAATCTTCCCAATTCGCGACCTCAATCTCAGGCAATCGCAATAAATGATCTGAATCAGCTCTTGCATTGTGTATCTCGCACTCCTCTGTAACAAATCTTCCCGTATTGATGATTGTTGAAGAACCTGAAAGCATGTATTAACAATAGAACAAACAGCATGATCAGTGAGCAAAAACGAAGCACGATGCCGCATGATTGCTGTCAATAATTGCAAAATCCTCATCATAATCGCATCTTCAGAAACCGGGCCGCTTTTCTCTAAACGGGTTGCGGTAATTGCATTAACTGTATCATTCAAAATCTCTTTAGCACCAGGGGATTTCTCATCAAATTGCAGCTGCAGGAATATCATCAGATTGTATTAAATCAAGAAACGGAGAAAGATACGTAGCGGGATCAATTTCCGCCATTCTTGTTGAGGATTGAAGAGGAGGGATCTTAAGGATTTCAAAGATTGGAGGATTGTGGAATTGTAGGAATCATCCTTTACTCTCAGTGAAAATCATGAGCTCCCAAGAGTTGATGATTTCAGGTTTGAAGGAGAATCCGGATCGGAATTAGAGAGTGAATTGGAGAAGAAGAACAGAGGTTGAATCGAGAGAGTCGTCATGAAGAAGGAAAAAAAGAAGGAAAAATGCTGGAGTTGTAACAAAGGGCAAAATTGGAAATATAAATAAAATTAGTTCTTATAAGCTAATGATTTTTAAATGTGTCTTAAAGTTAATACAATTAAATCCAAAACAATCATTATAAATAAATAACACTAAATTAATATGGTGTATTTATTTATTATGAATAAATATAATCTGATATATTAATTATATGTTAATTAATTAAATACATATATTTTAGATATGTGGAAATGAGATATACATATGTATATATGATATAAATATCTTTCTTGAATTAATTAATCGTAGTATTATATTAAGAATATTAGGATGTCGATTTATTCTTTATATATGTAAGCGCATAATAGTGTATAAGATACATTTGAATTGTGCACTTTAATTAATAGTATTATCTTTGACAAAAAATTAATAGTATTATCATATATTAATATTAGATATTAATAGATTTGTATAAATTAATTTATGGTAATAAGATAAAAATAGTCAATATTAGATATTGACAATATCTTAGAATTATTTAATAAGAGATATTAAATTAAATGAGATAAATTTAGAATATCTATTTTTCTTATTTTAATAATAAAATATTTTTTTCTTATTAATCTACACATAAGCTTTTTCCAATGGGATTGGGAACATAAGGGGCGCATCTACCCCAATATAAGCAAAGGGTTGACTAGCTCCTTTGTAGAGAGCTTCTGGAGAGATTTTAAGAGAGATAAAATGCTTGGTCTGCAGAACAGATTTTCTTTAGTAGCTATCAAAGGAGGATTAGGTGAGGTGGTCGTGTGGATATTAATAGAGGCCGTGCGTGGAAGGCTTGCGCGCCGCCATACAACTCTCAACATGGTCAAAGCGTCGATCTTTTAGATCGTGCGAGGTGTCACCGTCTATTAACTTAACGCGTTTATTGTGTTAAGCGAAGTCGATCATGGTAAAGAAAATAAATTTGGAATTATTGCGTTAAAAGCGTAGATTTAATGTGAATAGGTTAGTCTTTATTTGTCTTTATGCCTTGGCATATTTTCTGAACCCAAAAAAATGCTCGTGCTCTTTGTTTTTTTCGGGTGGTGCTCTGGCTATCTGGCGGTTGATAGGCTCTGTCTTTCTATTTTTAAAACTGATAGTCTAGTCTTTAAAATGACTCATCGTCATTGTCTCTTGACAGATTATCTACTTTTCTGTTCAAATACTATTTTTATTCTTTCTGAATCTCCAACAAATGACCATTGCATTAGAATCTCTACTATTAGCATTAAAATAACTACTAACTCATAATAAATAAGATATATATATATATATATATATACTTATTAGTAGTAAACTATTAATTTTGCATCCTTGTACTACCATTTTGTCTTTTAGTGGTTTTTTTTTTTTTTTTTTGGGAGTAAAACACCGTCGTTTTGATCAAAGGAGTTTTTTTGGTTAGGTAAAGTAAAAGAAGTCGTATGATTTGATGTGCGGTGTTATCGGCGTCAGCGTGTTTATCATTAGGGTTTTTATTTGAAGCGTTCAATTCTCGATTCGAGTTTGGAAATTTTAATTGTGTTATTATGTAGTTTATTGGTTCATTGAAACTACGGTTTGACTTTTTGTGTGCGAAGGTGCATTTCGATCTTCATAATTTTTGGTTAAGTAAAAGCGAAGTCATTATGATTTGAGTGCGGTCTTGTAAAAACTACTAGAAAATAAAATATTGTAAAAATTAGACAAGGAATGAGAATGTTAATTCGATCTATGATACATAAAAGATACATAAAAATAAAAACGAGATCCAACTCCCGTTTATCTTACTTATCCTTCGGTTAATTTACTTGATAAAAGATAAGAATATGAAAATCTTCCGAACCTTTTCTTTTTAATTCTTTTTATTAGTATTAGTTAGGGTTAAATCGCGTGAATAATATTCTACATTATGATTCGTTTATTCGAGTTTGAGAAATTTTAATTTTGTTATTATGTAGTTTTATTGGTTATGAAGCTACGGTTTGATTTTTGAAGGTGCATTTGATCTTCATGATTTTTTTCCCACACATAGCCTTTCTTGCTTTGCAAGAGCCGGCGTATTATCGCTCTAGATGATGGTTTAAATCTTTTCTAGCGTTGAAGTAGGTTGATATATTCTTTATTTTCTTAAAAGTAAATTTATTGCGACATAAAAGCCTATAACTTAGGTCATAAAAAAGTCTTGAGCTGCGTCATCATCGGTGCATGGCTTACTAGTATATATATAAAACATCAACAGCTTTGGTGGTACAATGGTACCAAGCAAGGCATATAAAGTTTGTGAACGTGCAATTAATTTTTTTTCGAAAATTTCTGAATATAATGGAAAGAAAGAAAAAAAAAATTGTTCCCCTAATTGAAAATATGTAATAAAAGGGATAGATAACTTAATAAACATAGATTTTTTTTAATCGAACACCAAAATGACCAATACAGGAACCAAATAATTTTTATTGAAAAGTGGTGAGAAAAAAAGGAACAAGGGAGGAAAATTGGAATTAACCATAGACAATCAATAAAAGTTGAATGTTCAGATCTTGTGAGGTATGCTATATGTCCAACAAAGCTTTAAGAATATGTTGCTACAGATTTAATTAACAGATTCTACTGCAATAGCATTTTTAATGGATCTGAAGACTTAAAATCTGTAAAAATGCAGATTTACTACCATTTACAGATTCTACTGCAAGTGCTTTCTAATAACGTCTTTTACACTTTTGAAGGAAAAATGAAAATGTATTTAATCATGAATTTTTGATCGACTACCGATCTTATTAAAGTCATCGATCATAGTGAAATTTATCATATTTTTATTCGGTTAACCAAAGTGTAAAAACATAGTATGATTTGTTTCCTTTATTATTCTAAACATCGTAGAATCTGCAATATCTAGTAAAAAAACAAATTCATGACTAAACCTGTGATTCAGTTTCGATTAATATAGGAAAACTTTTATTGACATTCTTAAATTGATTCGAGTATCATGATACTTAGTACATAAAAAATTACTTTAAAAATCACGAGCATTTCAGTGTTAAGTGAGCTTGAGAATATCTAGGAGATCGCCGATTCGATTTTCCTCTAAAGCTCAATGTTAAAGAGATTTCTTGTGGCCTTTGACTTCGTAAGTAAGAGTGATTTCAAATGAAAGCTATGAATTAGTCGGATCAGTTGGTTCGGAAGCCAGGAACTTAAGAAAAAAATATCAAATTCTAATAGACCTCTTAGTATATTGGACCAGGTCTAAACAAAGCCCACATCTAATTTCAATTGGAGCTTGGGCTTTTCATGGACCATCTTATACCCATTTGGTCCTGTTGAGCGGATCCATAAACCCCCCGACAAAAACCCGTTCAACCCCACCGCTCAGTGAAAACGACCCGAATTCCAAACCCGAATTCCATATACAAATAGCCGACCCAGCCACACCTCTCACTTTCTCACCCTGCTTTTGTCTTTGTGGTTTTCTCACTCATCCTGTCCGTCTCTCAAATCTCCATTTTCCCCAATTGAATTCTCATCCTCTCTTTTCGAATAACTCGATCCAATTTCAATCCAGCTATCCGATCAACATATCACAGTAAGTAGAGAGTGAACTCGCTGTGATTGCTATATTTTTATTCTCTTATCGGATGTTTAATTCAGCTGATTTTGGTGAAAACCTAGATTTTAACGATATCAGCTTTTGTGCTTCTGTTGTTTATTTCATGATTTGCTTTGATTACTTATGCTTTTATGCTGTTGCGGTTCGTGAGTTTGATCTTTTAAATTGATTTGCTGTTTTTTTTTTTTTTTTTCTCAGCTGCTTTTGATTGTTAAGAAACTGATGTTTCAGCGACTTAGTAGTCGCGGACTGATTTATGTTGGTTTGAGAACATCCCTGTGGAGGCGGTGTTGTAGAATTTTTGACTATTCGAGCACAAAGGCAGGCTTTAGGTTTATTGTACGCAACCAAAAAGTTGTTTCTTGCTTTTTGGTTGCTCGGTTGATTCTGTTTTCTGTTATTTATTGTTCTTTTGCTTTGTCAATCTGTAGCCGTTACTGAATGGCTATACATGCTATCGAAAATTTGATCTGTCTTTTGAGGTTGTTTGTCATGCTAGTCTTTAGCTTCCCCCCTTTTTTGCCCTGCCCCCTGCAGTAATTTTCAGATCATATTTTATGAACTAATTCTTTTTTTGTTGACTTGTGGAGTGTTAGATTTTTTTTTTTCTTCCAGTTGCTTAAATTTTCAGCTGTTTTTGTTTAGGAAGGAAATGGGTGAAGAAGGAGAAAAGACTTGCCCTCTTTGTGCTGAGGAGATGGATTTGACCGATCAGCAATTGAAACCCTGCAAGTGTGGTTATGAGGTATGGAGATTGTTATTCTTATTTCTGTATATCTTTGCTTCATGCAGGTATTTCTTACATTTAGTGTTCTTGGTTGACATTTCATTTTGTCTTGTTTTTATTCACTTAAGCATTTGGGGTCCGTATCATTCATTTTTTCCCCCTCTTCCATTATCATAGCTGAACTTGAGTACTTTTGCTGATTTTTTTCTGTCAGATACTTTTATTCTCTTTGTCGTGGGTCTTAGACTTTCTGTTGCAGTGGGTTTGTGAGCTTGGAGGCTGTGGTCTTCAATTTGTGCTTTTGTGTATGCATATCAGCAGATTAGTTTACATGACTACTCAGTTGGATATTAAAACTTAAAATGTACACAAAAATAAGAGATTCGCATTCTGGAATGAACTACAACAAGCATCACAGAATTTCCAGCTCATGTGGGTGTTTCGAATTCACATTTACAATGACATTTGCGCTGAACTTTTTATTATTTTTGTATGCAGGAATGTTTTGTAGGTAATAATAAGCTCCACATGATATTGAATAACGATTGATTTGCATATCCAGAAATTTATTTGTAGCGATCTCTATTACATTTGGAAATCTTTGAGTTAAGTATATAACCATTATTGACTAATTGTCATGTTTACATTTTGAAAAGGAGCGAGGAAGATAGTGTTATTTATGACAGTTGGTGTACCCTAGTGCGAAAGGGTGATTCTAACTCCAGTTATGGGAAAACCTTCCATGATTGAATCCCTTGACATTTTTTTTGGCTCAACCGTCATCCTAAAGGATATATCTGTGCTGTCTTGAACAGTGTAAACCCAGGATACCGTGGCTTTATATTAACCTGGCAAAAAAAGTTTCATCGATCAGTAAAACCACAATATTTGATGTTCATTTGTTGTAGATCTGTGTTTGGTGCTGGCATCATATTATGGAGATGGCTGAGAAAGATGATTCTGAAGGCCGTTGTCCAGCGTGTCGCACCCCTTATAACAAAGAAAAAATTGTAGGAGCTGCTGCCAGCTGTGATAGGTAAATGGTCATGTGTAATGGCTTAATTCTTTTTCAGAGACTTACATCAATCAGAATACAAGAATTGGAATTTTGTCTGTTATAACTGCCTTTGTAACCTCGAGCATTGGTAACAGGTTGATGGCAGGGTCAACACAGAGAAAAAAGTAAGGTCAAACAAGGCTAAAAGTAAAACATCTGAAGGATGGCAGCAACTTAGCAGTGTCTTGGTGATTCAACGGAACCTTGTTTATATTGTGGGATTACCACTTAATTTTGCAGATGAGGATGTATGTTTTTCTTGTCCCGTCTTATGTATTTTATTTTTCTGCTCTAGCATACATATGTGTGATGTTTTGATACTTAAACAAGATGTCGGTGTTGATAATATTTTCTGAAACAGCTTCTCCATCGTAAAGATTATTTTGGTCAGTATGGTAAAGTACTGAAGGTGTCAGTATCTCGGACCTCTACTGGCGCCATTCAACATTTTGCTAATAATACCTGCAGTGTGTAAGTTTCTGTGATTTCCCCCCTCCCTCAAAACCCAGTTCAGGTTCTATGTTTTCTGATCTGGGCATGTTAATATTTTCTCTCTTGAATTTGACTGAATTAAAATGTTTGATCTCAAGCCACCCACTTCAACGTTTAATATCTCTCTCTCTCCCTCCTCCCCCCTCCTCTCTCTCTCTCTACAGATATATTACCTATTCCAAGGAGGAGGAAGCCCTTCTTTGTATTCAGTCGGTGCATGGATTTGTTTTGGAGGGTAGTACTTTAAGGCAAGTGCTTTGTTATGCTTTTGAATGCAATATAGTGGTGTTGTTGGGGCATAATAACCGTTCAAGGTTTCAATGTTGCAGGGCTTGTTTTGGGACAACCAAGTACTGTCATGCTTGGCTAAGAAACCAGGTGCGGCTTCTAGATGGATATGAGTTGGATTTTCAGGAAACAGTTGATCTTTTCAATATCATTTTTAATATCACACATGTACCCCTACGCAACAATGAGCTTGCCTTTTTGCTTCTTTTTAGGGTGAGCTTATGTGGCAATATCTGTTTCTGTACGCCTGTACATGCCTAAATTCATTTATACCTGCTCCATGTGGGGCACTAGGGTGTAGTGTTTTGTTATCTGGCCTTCAGTCAAGAAAGCTATGAGTTTTCCCAAATACCCTGTGAGCTATGAGAATTTCCTTGCTAGTTTTGCTGTTCTGCTAAATTTAAGCATAACAAGGATATGAAATTGGATTATAAAATTATTTTAAGTATCCCAGTCTTGCAGCAATCTGGACTGCCTGTATCTGCATGAATTTGGTTCACAAGAAGATTGTTTCACAAAAGATGAATTAATATCAGCGTACACAAGGTAATTCATTACCAGGTTTCATCTATCCAATTTGTTCTCTATTGTGACTGCCTTCTATTGTTTGTTGTTCTCGCCTTAAAAGACATGCCCCCAGTGTCTTTGTATAGTTTTTCGCAAATAGAGAATAGCTGTATGCGCTTTTAATCATTTGAAGATGAAAATTCAATCCAAAAGTTGCGATCTATAGGTGAGCTTATGAATGTTAGATGTTTTGGATTTGGTTCACCCCCCAATTCCATCCTCTCCTTTACTTCTTTTTCCATTGGATTTCCTCCGCTCTTTTTGTGGAACATACAATTTACTTCAGATGCTGATTTTCAAGGAATAGAATTCAACAAGTTACAGGCGCCACAAATAGTATGCAAAGGCGTTTCGGAAATGCATTACCGCCACCAGCAGATGATTACTGCAATAGAAGTTCTGCAAATGTAAGATATTTGTCTTGTACCTTTCAAATCATGTTCTGCTTAAAGCAGCCAAATTAATAATTTAGGTCCAATTTAGGTGTTCCTTTGGTAATAAAAATCATCCTTTTCAAAGGATGGCAATGCAATAGATTATGAAATAAGCCCTCCCCATTTGCACGTGTTTCTTGGTGGCCATATTTTAACCTGCATCATTTGTAATATGTACCGTTAGATGCTGCGGCAATGTATCATAGGTACCGGTTTCTTATGCTTTTCTTCATGTTTTGTATGTGTACGTTGCAGAATACACCTGGCAGCGTGAGAATTTCTCCGCCTAGTAGTAGTTGTGGAAGATCTGTTGCATTGCCTGCCGGAACCTCGTGGTATGACCTTCAATGATTTGTTGTTAATTTGCTTTATTTTATGAAGCAAGCCCACGAACTCTCATGATATTTCCAGGGAACACGGCATCACACAATCCTCCAATAACTGGAAGCTTATCTTCTTCTAATGGACCTCCTAAGCAGAAATTAGAAAGCATAAATGGATCAGTAACATTCTCTGCTGTGCTTGCAAGCTCAAATACCATACTTTTGCCCAAGAAAGAAAACAACATAAAAGATAAACCCTTAAGTCAAGAAAAAAGCAACACGATACATGAACTCGGAGAAGAAAGGATTGGTACTGATGTTCAAATTCATGCATCCGATAAGTCTGTTACTCCAGATTTTCATAATAATGGATCTATAGGCAGCAAACAACGCTGTTCACCTGCATTTGAGAATGGTGATAAAATTGCTACTTAAGTCTAGCATCACTGATTCAGATCCCCTGATTTCAGAATCTTGTGGATCTGGGCTAGTAGATTCTCAAAAAGAAATCTTAAATGAAATGATTGAAAAAACATGCTCTGATGTTGCTTCAAAAAGCCTTGGTAGACATCTAGGTCTAGAAGAAGGCTATGTAGAACAGCATAAAACATCTACAACATCTTCGACTGCTGGAAAATCAGAATCCTCAGAGAACGATACATCTTGCTCGGTATTCAAATCTGATGGTGGATTACATTTAGAAACTGCCTTTTCAGAAGATAAAGATGAATTGCTTTCATTTGATGAGCGGCGACCAAAAGATCCTGGGTTTGTAAGTAGCGCTGATATTTCTGATTCTTCTCTTCTGCAAAATATAAGAAATTATCATCATGGACAGCTGAATGGTAGGGTTAGTGTAGAAGATATGCAAACTGCACATAAAATTACTGATCCGGTATCTCGGATTCCTGGTTTGCTGAACGGGTACCCTGAGAATAGCAGTACTGCATATTTGAGCAGGAATGTTGAACATTCTTTTGGATACCCAAAAGATGAAAAAACAACGAACAAGTGGAGATTTGAGGGTGGAAGTGTCGGTAATGGACGGAATAGTACATTAGATATGGGAGAGGACAGTATAATATCTAATATTTTGTCATTAGACATTGACTCATGGGATGAGTCTCTAACTTCACCTCAGAATCTGGCCAAGTTCTTAGGAGAAACCGACAAACAGCAGGGTTCTCCTAAAGTACTAACTCCATGGAAAGTACATCAGAGCATTCAATCAAGGTTCTCTTTTGCGAGGGAGGAATCTGCTGACATAGGATCTGGTGCTTCATCTATTGCCATTGAGCAAGATTTGGGGCATCGTTCTTTTGGTCAAGGCATAAACTTGGACAACTTTGGGGCTCGAGATGGCTTCTCTTCAATTAATGGTGAAGAACGTGATTTGTATTCCAGCAGTCATTCTGATTTTCATTTTAACAAGCTTCCTGGTTAGTTTTCTTTCAATGGAAGTTTTACATTGTGCTTGCAGATTTTTGATGTATAAAACTTGTTTTATTAAGCTATATGGAAATGACCTTCCACAGAATAAGGGAAGATAAATGCTAGGGTATTATTTAATACTAACAAGTAATAATCCCATAGTTTGCACCCTTTAGCAAATCTAAATTCAACAGTAGTTTCTTTCTTGCTCTTTTCTTGTGCTACATGTTTATCCAACTTGATTTCTACTCTTATTTATTTGGAAGTCTTGGTCTAGTATTGACATGGTGGGTTGCATCTTTTGCAGTTTCAAGACCTCAGGTATCAGCCCCGCCTGGTTTTTCGGCGCCCAATAGAGCACCTCCACCAGGGTTTTCCTCTCATGAGAGAATAGAGCAACATATTTTCAACTCACCCTCTGGTGTGTATTTTTGTAATTCTTTTCTCAAAATTTAGTTATTTTGTGTTAGAAATTAAGGAGATGATTTTGTTGCTTGCAGGGGACTATCAAATCGGTGCTTCATCTTTGTTGAGAAATCACTATCAAGTTCCACAGGCTGGAAATGTTAATGATGGAGACATTGAGTTTATAGATCCTGCGATTTTGGCAGTTGGTAAAGGGAGGTTTGCAGATGGCCTTAACAGCTCAGGCCTAGACACGAGATCAAACTTTTCTGATCAATTTAGGGCTTTTGAAAGCGACGCTAAACTTCAGTTGTTGATGCAGAGATCTCCCCATCAGAATCACAGATTTGATACCGGGTCCTCCTATTCTTCATTTTCTGCTGATTCTTTTGGATACCCTTCAAATGTTATGGAGCAATCCATTGTCAACAACGCGTCTCAATTCCCCAGGTGGCTCTTCCATCGCATTCTAGAAGTCCGTGGATCCCAAATGGTCACTGGGATACCTGGAAAGAGGTCCAGGGTGGAAACAACCTGGGAATCGCCGAGCTCCATCATGAGAGATTGGGTTTTAATAACTTCTACACTGGCTTTGAGGACTCAAAGTTGCAGATGCATAACCAAGGGAGTGTGTATAAACCATTTGGCATCTAATGAGATCGGGTAAGTTATTTGGCTTGATTATTCGGCTTAGACAGAGAAGGAGAAGTCTTAATTTATGATAAGAATGCTGCAATGGCTCTTGACTCTGACTGGAGGGGAGAGGATGACTTCAACACGGTGTGGCAAAGAGGTTGAATCCAGAGAAATTGGTTTCTGGCCTCTGGTTGAGTCGGTTGATGAAGGATATAACCCTTGAAAGCGGGGCATCCTGATTTAATCGGTTGGTACTTAAACTTTCTAATCCTTCATTAATATTGGTAGCTTTTGTGATTGCAGCAGTTGGGGTTATATGTTCTTTATAGTTTATACTCAATTTTTAACATACATATATAGTTTTTTCTTTCTTCCAAGAACATGTTTGTTTTCCAAGATCGTAAACATGGGCTACTGTTGATGGGCGTCTTTTTCTCTTGTGTGGTGTTGAGGTAGCATCTTTTATCTCTGTCTGAAATTTCTGTTATCAGGTAAAATGTGGTTTCTAAGTAGATGGATAGATATTCTACTTTATTACTATCGGTGTGAATTATGATATATGTTTGTTAAGTTGTATCCTTGCGGCCTGATATGTGCGCTATGTGGTCTTTTCGTCCCTAGATATTGGGTTGCTGTGCTTACAAAGTTATGTGTCATTCGAGCCCATGAGACAATTTTAATGTAATTTTTTTTGGTTAACAAGAAAAGCTAAAATAACCTTGTTATGTGAATTATAATTTTTTTAGTAATGTCTAGCCCCCTTTTGGTTCTCATCATTTATTTGGCAAACCTTCTTTAAAGATACGACTTCCTGTATAATACTCTTGATATGCTAATTTTTTCTGCCAATCTGTCTGTTGAGTGTCTTTTCAAGCAACCTTTCGGCATGAAGAAGTTAGTAAAACCTTTTTGTTCTTTTTATATACTCGTTCGAAATAATCAGACATAATGGCATGTAGCCATTATTGCATGTAGTGAATTCGTTAATGATACATGTCTTTGTGGTTGTTGTTGATGATGCTGCTTAGGTGCTGAAGCTGATTCTTGTTCGTAGAAGAGGTGAAGATAACTCAACCCGCCGATGTCAAAAGGGTGAAGGGAGGCTTGCCTGGTAAATTCTCGATATCTGAGCTTGCGCCTCCGGAAAGGACTTATTGTTGATAAAGATGATTGGAAACTCCAAGCACTGGAATTGTGGTATCAATAAGGTGGTTCAGTTTTGTTTGGTAGAACATGTATTTGATGATTCATAGTAAAACGGTTGTCTTTACCCCCGAGTAAGAGTTCTGCAGACACCACCTGGCTAAACTTCATATTAGTCAGTCTGAATATTATATCAATCGGGCCTCTTGGTCTCGGGATATTGGGACGTTACAGAAAAA
Source organism: Gentiana macrophylla (assembly GCA_026214975.1). Classification (NCBI taxonomy): domain Eukaryota; kingdom Viridiplantae; phylum Streptophyta; class Magnoliopsida; order Gentianales; family Gentianaceae; genus Gentiana; species Gentiana macrophylla. The sequence continues at coordinate 80,598 of JAOBSW010000823.1, read as the reverse complement.
GTATCTATGCCATCACGCCTCCCCCTTCGCCCCTTTGTTATGCTCTTCCGCACTCACCTCCAGTAGCTTTATATTTTGTGTGCCTAAGTAACAAAGGCGGTGGATGAGAGAGCTATTGCAATTCTCTGTATCAGTTTAGGCTTTTCGTCTCTATATACAATCCCTTTTGGTGTTAAGAATATGTTGTCATCGTTTTTCTTAGATCGTGTATGTACACTGCTTGTTTAATAAGGGGCGTATTTGATTTTTGGGTTATATAATCGACTTTCCGTCCTCCTGTTTTCAATGTACCTTTTGAGTAGAAGTCTGATTCATGCATTTTCGGACTAACATGTTTAGTCCGTATCACACATCCTCTCCTTGATTCATTAACGAAACTGTTATTATTTTCTCCATCTATATCTATGCATTTAGCTGCGAATTTGCATATCCGCATCTTTTGTGTGTCAAAGCAAATTTATCAGCTATAGTTCATGAAGATACTTGCTGACTAATATCCAGAACTTTTAGCCCTTTTTGTTTAATGTTTTTTTGACATTTCTATCTCCGGTGTTTCATCTTGACTTAAATACGTGACATGTACTGTAATAGGCCAAAAGAAAACAACTTTCAGTAGTGGTCCTAACTTTTTTCTTAGTAACTGTTCCATTCGAGCTTCCCATCGACTGCTCTTGTGCAGTGTCACTCCCCTGTATTTTGTGCTCCCTCGAGAAAAACCATTACTATGACGTCGTAATATATGAACACATTCCTCCTTAGTTGAACTGTTCATCTGTGTTTATTAAGACGAGAAAAATCATATAATGCTTTAGAATGAATCAGACAACGAGTTCTGCTAACGAACTACAGAACCAAATGTATTTCGCTGTAAGAAACCAATGGAATATGTAAACACAAAATACACACCCCTAAAAATCTAATGGCAGCTCTATCATATATATGATCTGTAACAACGTATAAATGATATTACACTCATGAGAAAATGATGAAAAACATACAACAATTAATGTGCAGTAAAAACGAGCAAAATGAGTGCAATAAGAATGAATAAAGTCGTATAAATGGATGATCAAATGCGAATTATACCTAGCAGCAGTATCAGCTGTGTCAAAACCACCTACAAAAGAATGCAAAATCATTGCACATATAAAAATGGTATCCATATATAGAGGATTCCTAATTCAAAGGATAATCAAATTGGACTATATATTAATCCATTCTCAAATAAATTAGTTATGCAAGTCGTGTTAATGTCAACAACAAAATCACACAATATATATTTTATGTCATTGATCATATTGGAGAACACATTGATTGTTATGAGTCGACAATGGTCAAGCGTGTGTTTTGTTTTTCTATTAGCATTTCTTGTAATTACAGTAACAACATGGCTCAAAGGGTAGTGTTAGTTATAGCGGTAATCTCCACTAAGCGTTCATTCCTCTTGACTTTACACCCCGAGCTATAATCTGCTCCGTGATCACCTCGTATTTTGCTCACGGGATATCGATCCGCTCCACTACTTTAAAATGTTGTAACGCCCCTCTGCTTACGATGAAACACGATATAAAGACCGAGGTCATCCTCCTCATATACACGATGCGTCGCACGGACCATACTTATTTTATATTCTAGCTCTCAATTTATAGAAATTTCTCTATTCGAATATTGACTTGAGCGTCGTGTCCCCCAGAGTTAAGATCTAGGATCTCTCAACGCATTGTTTGTTTCGCAAGCAGGGCCCACTATAAAAGCTTCTTGGATCATCTGTCAAAGGTAGACATGCAATATGATTAGATCGACTAAATACATCATGATGATTTAATCATGTTTGGTAATTATGATTATTGAGTAAAAGGTGACATATATATGTAGTTGTTTCCTTAATCTAAACATAGGACAAGAAAAAAAAGGGTTTCAAAAAACAGAATGAAATGCAAAGTATTAAGCCAACCTCTTGACAACTATACACGTAAAATAATAAGGCTACCTCCTTGACTAAATATAAAATATGCACATAAAGTCTGAGGTTGAAGCGAAATTAGGATTTTAGTCATACTAGCTTATTTATTTTGGATTTTAGTCATGCTTCTCTAACTCAGGTGAGAAAAATGGTCATACAAGTTGGAAGGCTTTTTGATTTTAGTCATATCATGGGAAATAGTGATTGGCGCGGAATCTTTAAAAACGCGCTTACATGGCAGCCTAGTTAGAGGACTATTTTTAAAAATTCCGGTGTCAATCACTATTTCCAGTGGATAAACTAAAATCCAAAAAAAAAGCAACTTAGAATTATTTTCCTCACCGGAAATAGAAAGCAGGTAAAATCAAAATAAGCCAAGTTAGAGACTAAAATCCTAATTTCTTTCTGAAATTGAGAACATTTATAGGAACTTAAAATAAATCCATGTCCTTGTCTGAATTAGATCGGTCTTGTTTAAGGATTAGAAGAACATGTCAACTTTGCAGCCCTCTCCTCTCCTCTTGACTATGTCTAATACAAACGACACAGAGGGCAGAGATAACTACACTGGCCCTCCTCGTATACCATATTTGAATCCATTAAAAAAATGAACGTAATTCAATTTTAAACGTCAATATCAAATTAGTTGGATAATGGAAACGGATTTTTTATTTTATTTTTTAATTTTATCAACAATAAGACAGCAGTTTAACATATGTCGCGCAGGGGTGCTAAGCTCACCTAACCCAAACCCACTATTTAAACATATTTTTCTTAAACCTACATTACGTGAGCTGATCAGAGCAGCATTAGAGATTGCAGACAGAAATCATACGTAACGTAACCAAATGATGAAATGCCCAGCAGCAAATGGGGTTTTGATTAAAGAGTGGAAGGATATTCCTGTGGAGATATTGTTAAGAATCCTTTCTTTTGTAAACGACGATCGAATGGTCGTTGTTGCGACCGGTGTCTGCTGTGATTGGAAAGTTTCAATTTCTTTGGGTGTCACAAATCTCAATCTTTCATGTTGCAAGAAGAATATGAACAATTTAGTCCTCTCAATTTCTCCGAAATTCCGCAAACTGAAGGTTCTTCATCTCCAACAACAAGCTAGAGTACCCCAGCAGCTGCAAGATGACGCCATTGAGATGATATCAGCTCACTGTAATGATCTTCAAGAACTTGACTTGAGCAATAGTTTGAAGCTAACAGATGCATCCCTTTATGCTCTTGCACATGGTTGTCCAAATCTTTCTACACTTAACATCAATAGATGCGAATCCATAACCGAAAACGCGGTTTCATATCTAGCTAGATTCTGCAAGAAGCTAACAACTCTGAATCTAGGAGGATGCACCCAAGCTGCTACTGATTCTGCCTTAATCTCGATCGCGACGAATTGCGGTCAGTTACAGTCCATTGATTTGAGATGGTGTGAGAATGTAAGTGATGAAGGAATCAAAAGTTTGGCCAATGGATGTATAAAGCTAATGACTATTGATTTGTGTGGATGTATAGGTTTAACTGATGAGAGTATTATTGCATTAGCTGATAATTGCAAACATCTGAGATGGCTAAGTCTATACTATTGCCAGAATATTACAGACAAAGCATTGTATGGATTGGCTAAAATTCAACTTCTGAAAAACCAAAATGGGTTGGAGTATAATTATTCTGTGAAGAAGAAGATATATGGGGAAGGGCTTATCTATCTTGATATCAGCCTTTGCACTGCATTGAATCCTTCAGCTGTTCAGGCGGTATCACGGCGCATTTCCGGCACTCCATACTTGCCCTGGCCGTCCTCATTCCCTCATTGTTACCGGTTGTCTTAGGTTGAGTTCTGCACATTGTGCCTGTGCCTGTGCCTTTACCTTTCAAACGGATGATTTTTCCAGTTGGGGGTGGGAGAGTTTGATGTGACACCATGGGAATCTCGCAAATTGGAATTAAGCTGTATGGTTAAAAAAAAAAAAAAAAGTCGTAGTCCATGTAATGATAATAAATATTTACTTTTTGTTCACTAATTATGTGATGATGCTTTTGTATTTCTGCGTGAATGTGACGTTATTATAAGATGAAATTTAATCTTAAATCAAGGAAGTCATGTATATTTTACCTAGGTAAAGTTCACATGCTATTCGATCGATACTGATAATGCCAGAATTGTCACTAATGGATTAGACGATGGATATCTAACTAATTATGAATAAAGCGTCTGGAAATCGCATGCGGTGGTACTCAAGAACAATATAAATAAGATGAGGGTGCTTTTGGGGATTATAGTTGTGCCGATGTGTCCGCTTACGTAATTCTGACGGGAGGGGAGATGCCGCTATTTATAGAGAATATAGTCGACGGTTACAAATGCGGTAAGTAAATACGTGTGATATGTCGGGCGAGCTCCAACTGGGACGAGCTTGCATCATAACCGCTGCGGGCTCTTCACCTGTAACCGTTGTGTAGACTGTTGCCTAGTTAAGTGGGCTTTGTCCGAGCTGATGAACTGCGAGCTGGTGGGCGAGCATGTCGCCCCCCAGTGCCTTTGAGTCGACCTGGATGCTTGGTGGGTCGACGACCGTTGCCTTGGCCAATGATGAAAATCGTAGAGGCGCGAGGCGGGGTGGATTGTACTCGGCTTGGTCTGGCTTATGAAGCGCGAACTGGCTGGGCCGAGGGCTCTATCCGTTGCTGGGCCAGGCTTGGATCCACGGGCTTTTTTCCAGACTAGGCGTATCAGATACCAAATATGATTACTCGGTTTGCTGGCAGCGATTTATTTGTATTGTCATTTAACGCTAGATAGAGGGCCATAAATATATAGCATCCGAAGAATTCTAGTGAGAAAACAGTTAGTCATTCACCAAACAATGCCAGTCAAGAATTTATCTTTGGGTGAGTTAGTGCACGATCTATGTGTTGTCGGGTGGATTATATTAAGATAACGAGACCGCGTTGAGCTAGATTATATAAGCTTTTTGTTGTACCAAAAATAAAAAGCGGATGAGCTTAGCCGCCTTAAGCCCATTACATGGCTACGCCCTGCCTCCAAAAAGATCACAACAAAAGAAGAATGTCGAAAGTGCAAGTCATGCAAACTCTTTTCAAGAAGGAGGAACGGATGACACCCATGCTAAGGTTGTCATCTCGAATCTACAGGAGGATGCATGAACCAATTTGTCTAACACCGGTCATCCTGACGTCTCTCAAACAATGATAAAAATAGCCGAGGAACTAATAAGGATTCAATCTGAGATGATTGACACCCTTTTATAACAAAACATTAAAAGAGTAAATGGCTTGAAATTCCTAAAACATCTAAGAAGCCGGATATGGCAAAATTGCCAATGAGGGATCAGATCGTTGTGTCTAGTACCAGGAATGAACATGTGGAAAAGCAAGATGAAAGTTGATGGATGAGTTGAATGTATTACACACATACACTTGGTGTAACCTTTGAATCAATGTTACAACATAACTCTTCTCTAAACTTTAAGCCCTCTTTTATCAAGAAATGAGTCGGCAACATATGACCCTCACTACCTGGTCGGCTAAATTCCAAATTTAGTCCTGTAACTGGACACGTTTTTCAATTTTGGTCCTGATTTTTCTTCGGCGACAATTTTAGTCCTGTAAGTGGTCTTTTTTTTTTTTTGCAAAAATAGTCTTGAACGCCGAAAAACACTGACTGGACAACTTTTCCGGCCAAAAAAATTGCCATGTCAATGTTTTTGAACCACCTCTATATTAACATATTGGTAGAAAGAGTACCATGGTGCATCTAGACTTCAAAGAGTTTGTTTTAACCATATTATATTAAAGGTCCCGTGTTATTGGTTGCTAGAGAATCAAGGCAGGTTTTACCAATGAATTGAATCACGAAATGCTATGTTTCTTCCATAAAACATAATTTTTTTATATTTAGTCCGAAGTAATTCGCGCAATCGTGTTAATGTCACAACAAAATCACACAATATATTTTTATGTCATTGATCATTTTGGAGAACACATTGATTGTTATGAGTCGACAATGGTCAAACGTGTGAAAGTGTGTTCGAGTAGCTTTAGTGAGACCGCTTTGTTTTTCTATTAGCATTTCGGCAATTACAATAACAACATGGCTCAAAGGGTAGTGTTAGTTATAACGGTAACCTCCACTAAGCGTTCATTCCTCTTGACTTTACACCCCAGAGCTATAATCGCTCGTGATCACCTCGTATTTTGCTGCGGGATATCGATCCGCTCCACTACTTTAAAATGTTGTAACGCCTCCGCCTTATGATGAAACACGATATAAAGACCGAGGTCATCCTCCTCATATATATACACGGTACGTACGCACGAACCATACTTATTTTATATTCTAGCTCTCAGTTTATAGAAATTTCTCTATTCGAATACTGACTTGAGCGTCTTGTCCCCCAGAGTTAAGATATAGGATCTCTCAACGTCAACGCATTGTTTGTTTCGCAAGCAAGGCCCACTATAAAAGCTTCTTGGATCATCTGTCAAAGGTACACAATATGATTAGATCGACACTAAATACATCATGATGATTTAATCATGTTTGGTAATTATGATTATTGAGTAAAAGGTGACATATGTAGTTGTTTCCTTAATCTAAACATAGGACAAGAAAGAAAAAAAAAAGGGTCGTAAAATAATAATTAAGGCTACCCTAGCTCCTTGACTAAGTATAAAATATGCACACAAATACAAGGTTGAAAACATTTATGGGAACTTAAAATAAATCCATGTCCTTGTCTGAATTAGATCGGTCTTGTTTAAGGATTAGAAGCACATGTCAACTTTGCAGCGCTCTCCTCCCTTTTGACTATGTCTAATACAAACGAGACAGAGGGCAGAGAGATAACTACACTGCCCCCCTCGTATACCATATTTCGTTCTCTTACGCCGTATGTTATGCCCGAGAATATGAGGACGGTTGATGCATACCATATGAGGACAATATTTGAATCCATTAAAAAAATGAACGGAATTCAATTTTAAACGACAATATCAAATAAGTTATATAATGGAAAAGGATTTTTATTTTTATTAACAATAAGACAGCAGTTTAACATATGTCGCACAGGGGTGCTAAGCTCACCTAACCCAAACCCACTATTTAAACATATTTTTCTTAAACCTACATTACGTGAGCTGATCAGAGCTGCATTATAGATTGCAGACAGAAATCATACGTAACGTAACCAAATGATGAAATGCCCAGCAGCAAATGGGGTTTTGATTAAAGAGTGGAAGGATATTCCTGTGGAGATATTGTTAAGAATCCTTTCTTTTGTAAACGACGATCGAATGGTCGTTGTTGCGACCGGTGTCTGCTGTGATTGGAAAGTTTCAATTTCTTTGGGTGTCACAAATCTCAATCTTTCATGTTGCAAGAAGAATATGAACAATTTAGTCCTCTCAATTTCTCCGAAATTCCTCAAACTGAAGGTTCTTCATCTCCAACAACAAGCTAGAGTACCCCAGCTGCAAGATGACGCCATTGAGATGATATCAGCTCACTGTAATGATCTTCAAGAACTTGACTTGAGCAATAGTTTGAAGCTAACAGATGCATCCCTTTATGCTCTTGCACATGGTTGTCCAAATCTTTCTACAATTAACATCAATAGATGCGAATCCATAACCGAAAAACGCGTTTCATATCTAGCTAGATTCTGCAAGAAGCTAACAACTCTGAATCTAGGAGGATGCACCCAAGCTGCTACTGATTCTGCCTTAATCTCGATCGCGACGAATTGCGGTCAGTTACAGTCCATTGATTTGAGATGGTGTGAGAATGTAAGTGATGAAGGAATCAAAAGTCTGGCCAATGGTTGTATAATGCTAATGACTATTGATTTGGGTGGATGTATACGATTAACTGATGAGAGTATTATTGCATTAGCTGATAATTGCAAACATCTGAGATGGCTAAGTCTATACTATTGCCAGAATATTACAGACAAAGCATTGTATGGATTGGCTAAAATTCAACTTCTGAAAAACCAAAATGGGTTGGAGTATAATTATTCTGTGAAGAAGAAGATATATGGGGAAGGGCTTATCTATCTTGATATCAGCCTTTGCACTGCATTGAATCATTCAGCTGTTCAGGCGGTATGCGACGCATTTCCGGCACTCCATACTTGCCCTGGCCGTCCTCATTCCCTCATTGTTACCGGTTGTCTTAGGTTGAGTTCTGCACATTGTGCCTGTGCCTCTACCTTTCAAACGGATGATTTTTCCACTTGGGGGTGGGAGAGTTTGATGTGACACCATGGGAATCTCGCAAATTGGAATTAAGCTGTATGGTTAAAAAAAAAAAAAAAGTCGTAGTCCATGTAATGATAATAAATATTTACTTTTTGTTCACTGATTATGTGATGATGCTTTTGTATTTCTGCGTAATGTGACGTTATTATAAGATGAAATTTAATCTTAAATCAAGGAAGTCATGTATATTTTACCTAGGTAAAGTTCACATGCTATTCGATCGATACTGATAATGCCAGAATTGTCACTAATGGATTAGACGATGGATATCTAGCTAATTATGAATAAACTGTCTGGAAATCGCACGGTGGAGGAAGTTGATCATCATGAACAACAACTTAGGAGATCATCTCGACAGAGGAAACCAAATCCTAAGTATGCTAACATTGCGACAGTTGATGATACTGCAACTTTGGAGCCTTCAAGCTATGAGGAGGCATCTAAAAGGATGAATGGATCCAGCGATGAAAGAGGAAATTCAAGCGCTTAAGCAAAACCAGACTTGGGAACTTGTTCCGCTTCCGGAAGGAGTAAAACCAATATCTTGCAAATGGGTTTACAAGGTGAAAACACGACAAGACGGATCCATAGAAAGACATAAAGCTCGATTAGTTGCTCGAGGTTTCTCACAACAATATGGTTTAGACTATGATGAGACGTTTAGCCCGGTGGCGAAGATAACTACAGTACGAGTTTTACTGGCACTAGCAGCTAGTAAGTCTTGGAAGCTATGGCAGATGGATGTGAAGAACGCCTTCCTACATGGCGAGATCGATCGAGACATATACATGGAGCAACCAAAAGGCTTCGAGAGTACGACTTATCCTAAATACGTGTGCAAGTTAAGAAAGGCATTATATGGATTGAAACAGGCGCCAAGGGCTTGGTACGGAAAAATTGCAGAGTTCTTGACTCATAGTGGATTCTCTATGGCTCCGTCCGACTCAAGTTTGTTCATCAAGCATCAAAATAACAAATTAACAGTCGTGTTGGTATATGTTGATGATCTCATCATCACTGGAGATGATGACAAAGAAGTTCAACAAGTCAAGAGGAACTTATCAATCCGGTTTCAAATGAAAGAACTTGGAGAGCTTAAACACTTTCTTGGACTTGAAGTCGAGTACACTAAAGATGGTTTGTTCCTTTGCCAACAGAAGTATGTTAAGGATCTGTTAAAGAAGTCTGGAATGATAGACTGCAAGCCTTCTCCAACACCAATTGAAGTCAATGCCAAGTTGAGCTCAAAAGAAGGCAAAGAGTTGGATGATCCTACAAGTTATCGACGACTAGTAGGAAGTCTGATATACTTGACGTTAACAAGACCAGACATTTCCTTTGCGCTTGGCGTCACAAGCGATTTTATGCAAAGTCCAAGAAAGCCACATTGGCGATTAGTTCGAGAAATTATGAGGTACGCCAAAGGGACTTATGACTACGGTATTTTATACCGAAAGGAGTACCATGTAAACTTGTTGAATCTTGTGGACGCTGATTATGCTGGGGATCATGACACTCTCCGATCAACTACCGTTACGTGTTCAAATTTCTTGGTTGCAGAGTAATATCTTGGTGTAGCAAAAGACAACCTCATCAGATCTCTATCAACTACCGAGGCGAGTACCGGGCAGCCAGCCAGAAGCGACTCAAGAAGTCACTTGGCTTGTGCAGTTATTGAGAGACTTACATCAGCCAGTTGACTACCCAGTGGATTTACATTGCGACAATATATCATCACTTCAACTAGCAGAGAATCCAGTATTTCATGCAAGGACCAAGCACATTAAAGTGCACTACCACTTTATTCGAGAGAAGGTTCTTCAAGATGAGATACAGATGATTCACGTGAAGACCGAAGATCAGTTAGCGGATGTCTTCACCAAAGGTTTAAGCTGAAACAATATCGCGGATTTCAGAAATGCGCTTGGGATGCTTTCTAAATCATCACTGAAAGAGAGTAGTCGGTGAGGGGGAGTGTTGAGAGAGCACCGACTCTCTTGACCCATCTATAGGTCTCTAGATTATTCTATTACTTTAGTACACTACAAAGCCTAGATTGTTCCAAAAAGGTAGCTAAGTCTCTAGACTTTTCTACCGACATATGGACATTAAATTGGAGCCACAAAATACTAAATAGTACAAGTATGTACTAGAAAATTCTAGGATGCATTTTTCCTTTGAGCTACCGACATAATGCAACTATAAATAGATAGAGTAGCTAGGCATTTAACACAAGTCACTCAAAAAAGAGTCTTGTATCCCATTCTCTCCTTTGTAATATAAAAAGTCTTCTATTTAAATTAGTTTGTGTCTCATTCTTCAATATTTATTATTTGTCATTCAATCAAAGTTGTGTCTTGGTTATCGATTAAATCACATCAAGTGGTATCGGAGCCTCGTCGATCGGGCGTAGTTTTTTTTTGTGGTGGTGATATTTGGTCGGGGACCAACGACGTCGTCACTCTGCCGAAATAAACGGTCGGAGGATATTATTCACCGGTTGAGAAGAATCAATCAAGGATTCTTGTTCGTGCGCAGTCTGGGACTGTGAAGCTGATTGGTCTGGGACCTAGCTTACTTAGTGTTTGACGGTGCAACAAAACTAAGTCACGATGGCGGATTTTTCGGTGAGTAATATTAAAAAATTAAATAATCATAATTATAGCACATGGCAATCGTGTATGGTGTCCTACCCGAGAGCCAAGATTTATTGGAGTATGTCACCGAAGTGACGCAACGCCGCCCACTTCAACAGGATGCAACGGTCTTGCGTAAATGGAAGGTGAAAGCCGCGAAAGCCATGTTTGCTATAAATACATCGATCGAAGATGAGATGATTGAGCATATCCGGAAAGCCACCACACCGAAGGAAGCATGGGACACGTTGGCTAGTCGTTTTAGAGGAAGAACATTTCGCTACCGCAAATCTTGGAGAATGAGTTGATGTCTCTCACCCAGGGAAATCTATCAATCGAGAGATTATTTCACCAAGGTAAAATCTCGTGTTATGAGATTTCGAATTAGATCCGAGTCCAAAATTGGTGAGTCTCGGATGAGAAGAATATTGATACACGTTTTAAAACCCGAGTATCGAAGTTTCACAACGGCAATACAAGGTTGGGCCACACAACCAACCATTGATGAGCCGGAAAATTTATTAGCGGACCGAGAGTCACCGGCTAAGCAAATGGCAAAGTAGTTATAAAGTCGAAGAAGAGGCGTTGTATGCAAGACAAGCAAGAGGAAAATCAAATAGATATAACAATAAGGGATTCAAAAGACAATATGATGGAAAACAACAAAAGGATGAAGGATGAGTTACCAAAGAGGGGAGTCAAGGAAGAGACATGATAATAAGAAAAGTAATGATAGACCTCAAGGAGGAGAGACAAACGCTTTCACAAGCAACAAAATGCTTGCTTCAATTGTGGCGAAAGGACATTTCGCAAGAGATTGCAGATTCAAGAAGAAACAAGTCGAAGGAAACGCCGCCACTTCGGATACCGAGAGATGACCAAAGTGAAACAGAGGGATGTTCAAGCATCTTTCTCAGGGGTTGAAGTCCGAGCAAAAAATATTGACACTACTATGGAGAAAGAACAAGTCCAAGTAAGTTGTGCAAAGAACTATGACAAGTGATATTGGGCGTGTTAACTTTCACAATATGTGGATCGTTGACTCGTGAGTCGGCAATCATATGACCAAAGATAAAGAAAGACTTCAAAGAATGTCAGAATACAAAGGAGGTCGTGTTGTCATAACGGCGGATAACACCAAGCTTCCAATTAGACACATTGGAGAGACAGTGATCACGCCAAGCTCAAATTCTCAACCAGTGATACTGCAAAATGTGATGCATGTTGATGGAATGAAGAAAAATCTCTTGTCGAGATCACACTCACGAGTCGTAATTATGTATTGTTCACCCACAAGATGTGAAGGTTTATCGTGACCTTAGAGTCGTTGGGACTCCAATCCTGGAAGGTGAAAAGAAGGAGTCAGTATATGTACTGACTGCTGAAGCAGCATATGTAGAGAAAACCAGGAAAAATGACACAGCTGATCTATGGCATGCACGTCTGGGACATGTCGGTTATAAGAGACTTAAGGTCATGATGAAAGAGTCTATGCTCAAAGGACTTCCTAAGTTGGAATGTCGGGACGACACGGTTTGCGCCCGGATGCCAATATGGAAAAGCGCATCAACTCCCATATAAGTCGAGATACCGAGCAAAGGCGCCACTTGAGTTGATTCATTCAGATGTTTTTGGACCCGTAAAGCAACAGTCAATTGGAGGTGCAAAGTATATGATCACCTTCATTGACGATTTCTCAAGATATACGTGGGTGGATTTCATGAAGGAGAAATCCCAAGCTTTGGAGAAATTCAAGGAATTCAAATGTAAAGTCGAGCGCAATTTCGGAGAGAGTCTGTTGTCTCCGCACAGATAATGGAGGTGAGTATACATCCACCGAGTTCTCGGAATATCTAAAGCAAAATAATATTCGCCGGCAGTTGACTTGTCCGAGAACGCCGCAACAAAACGGGGTTGCTGAAAGAAAGAATCGACATTTAGCTGAGACATGTCGGAGTATGATACATGCAAAGAATGTCCCAGCCCGTTTCTGGGCAGAATGCATGAAGACTGCAGCCCACGTGATCAATCGGCTACCACAAGCAAAGCTTGGATTCATCTCACCGTATCAGAAACTCAAAAGAGAGAAACCAACTGTAAGTCATTTCAAAGTATTTGGCTGTGTCTGTTACGTATTCGTCCCAGATGAGCTACGAAGCAAATTTGACAAGAAAGCAATCAGATGCATATTCTTGGGATACGATGAGGAAAGAAAAGGATGGAAGTGTTGTGACCCAAGAACGAATCGATGTATGGTATCCAGAAATGTTGTATTCGATGAAGCATCTTCTTGGTGGTCATCTCAAGATGAGGAGCTTTCTGACTCTCCTGTTCTAGAAGAGAAAGTAAGAGAAAAGACTGGAGAAGAGTTATGCACTCTGAAAGTAAATGATGATGGTCAAGAGAAATCGGCAAAGAACTCAAGAGATGGAATATAGCAGCGATGTCGAAAGTCCAACACCGGAGATGGAGGAAGTTGATCATCATGAACAACAACTTAGGAGATCATCTCGACAGAGGAAACCAAATCCTAAGTATGCTAACATTGCGACAGTTGATGATACTGCAACTATGGAGCCTTCAAGCTATGAGGAGGCATCTAAAAAGGATGAATGGATCCAGGCGATGAAAGAGGAAATTCAAGCGCTTAAGCAAAACCAGACTTGGGAACTTGTTCCGCTTCCGGAAGGAGTAAAACCAATATCTTGCAAATGGGTTTACAAGGTGAAAACACGACAAGACGGATCCATAGAAAGACATAAAGCTCGATTAGTTGCTCGAGGTTTCTCACAACAATATGGTTTAGACTATGATGAGACGTTTAGCCCGGTGGCGAAGATAACTACAGTACGAGTTTTACTGGCACTAGCAGCTAGTAAGTCTTGGAAGCTATGACAGATGGATGTGAAGAACGCCTTCCTACATGGCGAGATCGATCGAGACATATACATGGAGCAACCAAAAGGCTTCGAGAGTACGACTTATCCTAAATACGTGTGCAAGTTAAGAAAGGCATTATATGGATTGAAACAGCGCCAAGGGCTTGAGTGCGGAAAAATTGCAGAGTTCTTGACTCATAGTGGATTCTCTATGGCTCCGTCCGACTCAAGTTTGTTCATCAAGCATCAAAATAACAAATTAACAGTCGTGTTGGTATATGTTGATGATCTCATCATCACTGGAGATGATGACAAAGAAGTTCAACAAGTCAAGAGGAACTTATCAGTCCGGTTTCAAATGAAAGAACTTGGAGAGCTTAAACACTTTCTTGGACTTGAAGTCGAGTACACTAAAGATGGTTTGTTCCTTTGCCAACAGAAGTATGTTAAGGATCTGTTAAAGAAGTCTGGAATGATAGACTGCAAGCCTTCTCCAACACCAATTGAAGTCAATGCCAAGTTGAGCTCAAAAGAAGGCAAAGAGTTGGATGATCCTACAAGTTATCGACGACTAGTAGGAAGTCTGATATACTTGACGTTAACAAGACCAGACATTTCCTTTGCAGTTGGCGTCGCAAGCAGATTTATGCAAAGTCCAAGAAAGCCACATTGGCAGTTAGTTCAGAAAATTATGAGGTACGTCAAAGGGACTTATGACTACGGTATTTTATACCGGAAAGGAGTACCATGTAAACTTGTTGGATACTGTGACGCTGATTATGCTGGGGATCATGACACTCTCCGATCAACTACCGGTTACGTGTTCAGCCTTGGTTCTGGAGTAATATCTTGGTGTAGCAAAAGACAACCTACTGTATCTCTATCAACTACCGAGGCAGAGTACCGGGCAGCCGCTGTAGCAGCTCAAGAAGTCACTTGGCTTGTGCAGTTATTGAGAGACTTACATCAGCCAGTTGACTACCCAGTGGATTTACATTGCGACAATATATCATCACTTCAACTAGCAGAGAATCCAGTATTTCATGCAAGGACCAAGCACATTAAAGTGCACTACCACTTTATTCGAGAGAAGGTTCTTCAAGATGAGATACAGATGATTCACGTGAAGACTGAAGATCAACTAGCAGATGTCTTCACCAAAGGTTTAAGCGGAAACAATATCGCGGATTTCAGAAATGCGCTTGGGATGCTTTCTAAATCATCACTGAAAGAGAGTAGTCGGTGAGGGGGAGTGTTGAGAGAGCACCGACTCTCTTGACCCATCTATAGGTCTCTAGATTATTCTATTACTTTAGTACACTACAAAGCCTAGATTGTTCCAAAAAGGTAGCTAAGTCTCTAGACTTTTCTACCGACATATGGACATTAAATTGGAGCCACAAAATACTAAATAGTACAAGTATGTACTAGAAAATTCTAGGATGCATTTTTCCTTTGAGCTACCGACATAATGCAACTATAAATAGATAGAGTAGCTAGGCATTTAACACAAGTCACTCAAAAAAGAGTCTTGTATCCAATTCTCTCCTTTGTAATATAAAAAGTCTTCTATTTAAATTAGTTTGTGTCTCATTCTTCAATATTTATTATTTGTCATTCAATCAAAGTTGTGTCTTGGTTATCGATTAAATCACAACAAGCTGCTACTGATTCTGCCTTAATCTCGATCGCGACGAATTGCGGTCAGTTACAGTCCATTGATTTGAGATGGTGTGAGAATGTAAGTGATGAAGGAATCAAAAGTCTGGCCAATGGTTGTATAATGCTAATGACTATTGATTTGGGTGGATGTATACGATTAACTGATGAGAGTATTATTGCATTAGCTGATAATTGCAAACATCTGAGATGGCTAAGTCTATACTATTGCCAGAATATTACAGACAAAGCATTGTATGGATTGGCTAAAATTCAACTTCTGAAAAACCAAAATGGGTTGGAGTATAATTATTCTGTGAAGAAGAAGATATATGGGGAAGGGCTTATCTATCTTGATATCAGCCTTTGCACTGCATTGAATCCTTCAGCTGTTCAGGCGGTATGCGACGCATTTCCGCACTCCATACTTGCCCTGGCCGTCCTCATTCCCTCATTGTTACCGGTTGTCTTAGGTTGAGTTCTGCACATTGTGCCTGTGCCTCTACCTTTCAAACGGATGATTTTTCCACTTGGGGTGGGAGAGTTTGATGTGACACCATGGGAATCTCGCAAATTGGAATTAAGCTGTATGGTTAAAAAAAAAAAAAAAAAAGTCGTAGTCCATGTAATGATAATAAATATTTACTTTTTGTTCACTGATTATGTGATGATGCTTTTGTATTTCTGCGTGAATGTGACGTTATTATAAGATGAAATTTAATCTTAAATCAAGGAAGTCATGTATATTTTACCTAGGTAAAGTTCACATACTATTCGATCGATACTGATAATGCCAGAATTGTCACTAATGGATTAGACGATGGATATCTAGCTAATTATGAATAAACTGTCTGGAAATCGCACGGTGGTACTCAAGAACAATATAAATAAGATGAAGGGTGCTTTTGGGGGATTATAGTTGTGCCGATGTGTCCGCTTACGTAATTCTGACGGGAGGGGAGATGCCGCTATTTATAGAGAATATAGTCGACGGTTACAAATGCGGTAAGTAAATACGTGTGATATGTCGGGCGAGCTCCAACTGGGACGAGCTTGCATCATAACCGCTGCGGGCTCTTCACCTGTAACCGTTGTGTAGACTGTTGCCTAGTTAAGTGGGCTTTGTCCGAGCTGATGAACTGCGAGCTGGTGGGCGAGCATGTCGCCCCCCAATGCCTTTGAGTCGACCTGGATGCTTGGTGGGTCGACGCCTGTTGCCTTGGCCAATGATGAAAATCGTAGAGGCGCGAGGCGGGGTGGATTGTACTCGGCTTGGTCCGGCTTATGAAGCCTTGGCCTGGTGGGCGAGGCTCTATCCGTTCTTTGGGCCAGGCTTGGATCCACGGGCTCTTTTCGGACTTGGCGTGTCAGATACCAAATATGATTACTCGGTTTTGGCACTGACGATTTCGTGTATTGTCATTTAACGATAGATAGAGGGCCAGAAATATATAGCATCCGAAGAATTCTATTGAGAAAACAATTAGTCATTCACCAAACAATGACAGAGTCAAGAATTTATCTTTGGGTGAGTTAGTGCACGATCTATGTGTTGTCGGGTGGGCTATATTAAGATAACAGACCGCGTTGAGCTAGATTATATAAGCTTTTTGTTGTACCAAAAATAAAAACTGGATGAGCTTAGCCGCCCTAAGCCCATTACATGGCTACGTCCTTGCCTCCAAAAAGATCACAACAAAAAGAAGAATGTCGAAAGTGCAAGTCATGCAAACTCTTTTCAAGAAGGAGGAACGGATGACACCACCCATGCTAAGGTTGTCATCTCGAATCTACAGGAGGATGCATGAACCAATTTGTCTAACACCGGTCATCCTGACGTCTCTCAAACAATGATAAAAATAGCCGAGGAACTAATAAGGATTCAATCTGAGATGATTGACACCCTTTTATAACAAAACATTAAAAGAGTAAATGGCTTGAAGTTCCTAAAACATCTAAGAAGCCGGATATGGCAAAATTGCCAATGAGGGATCAGATCGTTGTGTCTAGTACCAGGAATGAACATGTGAATACTGACTTGAGCGTCTTGTCCCCCAGAGTTAATTAAGATCTAGGATCTCTCAACGCATTGTTTGTTTCGCAAGCAAGGGCGCCCACTATAAAAGCTTCTTGGATCATGTGTCAAAGGTACACAATAAATATGATTAGATCGACACTAAATACATCATGATGATTTAATCATGTTTGGTAATTATGATTATTGAGTAAAAGGTGACATATGTAGTTGTTTCCTTAATCTAAACATAGGACAAGAAAAAAAAGGGTCGTAAAATAATAAGGCTACCCTCATTGATTAAATATAAAATATGCACACAAATACAAGGTTGAAAACATTTATAGGAACTTAAAATAAATGCATGTCCTTGTCTGAATTAGATCGGTCTTGTTTAAGGATTAGAAGCACATGTCAACTTTGCAGCGCTCGCCCTCCCTCTTGACTATGTCTAATACAAACGACACAGAGGGCAGAGATAACTACACTGCCCTCCTCGTATACCATATTTCGTTCTCTTACGCCGTATGTTATGCCCGAGAATATGAGGACGGTTGATGCATACCATATGAGGACAATATTTGAATCCATTAAAAAAAGAGGCGGTGAGCCAGAAGGACAAAGATAAGATTGAAAATGATGAAATATGACAAGAAAAAAAGACACTGGTTAAAAAGGACAAAAAAACAGGTAGATGTACAGAAACACCCTTACTTAAAAAAAGATCCTTGATGGATATGATTTTATTTTATTTTTCGAAATTTGGCAGCAATATCTTCATAATTAATGATGGAGGAAATAATTAATTCGGCAGCACTAACTACGCATGCATTAATTAATAATTAATAATGAAGGAAAAAATTAGGAAAAAAATGAGGAAAATACTTAATGAATGTGTTGACAATTAGTAGTATCTTATTTGGGTGTAACTACATGTATTATAGTGACAAATACAAATCTTTTTCGATTTTATCACATATAAATTGTCGTAACTACATGCTCTTTTTGTGTGTTACTACACTTAATTCATTAGTTGTTCCTACAAAATTTTCTGCGTTAGTACATGTATTTGGTGTAGTTGTACTACATATTTTTCTACGTTAACTACATATTTTCCTACGTTAAATTTAAAGCTAATATAAGTTCGTACTTCATATGTTGTAACTAATGCACTAACACACATGTATATTAATTTATTACTTATTACTATATCAATTTTTTTCGGGTGTAACTACGTGTATTAGACTGTCTAATACTAATATAATCTAATGCATGTTACTACATTTTTTTTGTTGTGACTACATTCTTTGTATGTGTGTTTCTACACATTTTTTTTTGCTGAAATTACACCTAATTTATTAGTTGTTACTACATATATTTCAGTGGTACAACATGTTTCACAGGTATTACTACATTATTCTTGGGTGTAACTACATATATTTGGTTGATCTGTACTACATATTTTTCTATGTTAACTACATAATTTTCTATGTTAAATTTCAAACAAATATAAGTCTGTGCTCAACAACATGTAGTAACTCATGCACTCACACACGTGTATATTAACTTACTACTTGTTACTATATCAATCCTTTGTACTTGTTATGATATTAATAATTTTTTGGGGTGTAACTACTTGTATTAGACTGCCTAGTACTAATCTTTTTCAGTGTATCTAGCAAAAACAACACACAATCAATTTCAATATACACTCAATCCACACAACGCAGTTACACAGAGTAACACGTAGTCACATCAACATCATACAATGCAGTTACACTGTGTAACATGTTGTAACATCAACATCATGTAGAAAAATACATGTCATAACACATTCATTTTCATCATTTAGTAACACCACTATGCATACTCTATAAGATGTAGTAGCTGTTGGAAAGGTGTCCTAAACCCAATCGGGTTGGACCGAGTCCGACCGGGTCGGGTCATTTACAGTCTATTTAGTTCATGTAATAACTTTATTATGATTAATAAAAGCACTAATGTTATTATATATTGTTTATCTTCATGTTATTTGTTGTATATATATAGTAACGTCCCTAGTGTCAATCTGTGACAGAGAAACCATGATAGTGATTATGGTTGATGATATCTCTAATCACTATAACAAGATTGGTACTTAAATGTCTCTAGTCTTACATATTATCAAATGGGACATTGATAGTATAATCGAGACTAAAGACGTATTGGATGTCCTCTATCTTTTAGAAGATAGGGATAGATCTCGCTCTATCGAAGTGTAGGGACACTTGGACATACGCGTGGGCGTGTATTAGAGAATGCGTGACGTTAGACCGACCCACTTACATTAAGTGTCACACTATGTGGCGGTTGTGTAATTATCCTTTGACCGAGTCTTCATGGCATCACGGTGTGGATTGTCATGCTTTGACACTATTGAGATTTCCCCTAACCACGGGGCGATCATGCGGTAGTGATTGGGTATGATATTGAAGCATGCGGAGTATACATGATTGGTCGTCCGGGAATCGCGTATCCTATGATTGGGATCGAATATCCGAAATGGCCTTCTTATAAGGAATGTCTAGCTCTCGAGAATCTTTGCAAAGTGGGAGTAAATGTGTTATTCCGAGAGAGCGTGATATCCAGATTATAAGATATGATCGTTAATGTATTGACACTCGAGATACGATCGTATGGATATTAATTCAGCGATAGGATTGTAAGTTACACGGTAACTGCTTCACATGAAAGGTAGTAGTCATTGCTTTTGACTCTTCCGATGATTATGGGTCACGGTGTGATGCTAGACGCTATCCCCTGATCGTTAGGCATGAAGGGCATTTTGGTAATTTGCACTTTGTGTCTATGGCCAACATATTCGGAAGCCTATCGGGTCACACACATATGAACATCGAGTCGGATTAAAATACGGTTATAGTTGATAACCAAATAAGGAAAGTTTATCTCTAGACTATAAATGTTATAGTGGTAAATTAATATGGTGGTATTTATTTATTATGAATAAATAAAATACAAGATATTAATTATATATAAATTATATTAATTAAACAATATTCTGGTAGTCAATTGGTTGACTAATGGGGCGCCATTTTTAAGTGTGTAAGATACACTTGGATTGTGCACTTTAATTAATAAGATTACCATAATATTAATATAAGATATTAATTGATTTTGGAATAATAGATTTATGGTAATAAGATAATTATATTCAATATAAGATATTGGCAAAATTAATTATAATAAAAGAGATAAATCAATCTAATTGATTTTCCTTATTTTATTGGGAAAAAGTTTTCTTCTCCTACACACATATGGGGCGCCACATCTAGCTATAAATAAGAGGTGGGTGTCAAGCTCTTTTGTACCTCACAACTGCAAGAGCTCATAGTTCTTGTGTAAAATAGATAGCAAACCACAGTGAGTTTGTGAGGGAAGAAAAGGGCCAGCCTAGCAACCGGAGTTTTTCCGATAGCAATCCAAGGAGGATTCCGGCAAGGGGTTCGTGTGGATTAGCGATAGAGGCCGGACGCGTGGACGGCTTGCGCACTGAACTACTCTCCGTTGACGGTCAAAGAGACGATCTTATAGATCATCTGAGGTATAACCGTCAAACTACTTAACGCCTTTATTGCATTAAACGAAGAACAATCTAGTAAAAGAAAATCAAATTTTAAATTCCGCTGTATTAAACTAGTGATTTCCTAACAGTAGCGCATAATGTAGTAGCACAGTGACAGTCCACAAATGAAGTAACATATATTTCACATTGGTTTCATGAACATACTTAGATGTAGTAACACCACGATGCAAACACCCTCAAACGTAGTTACACATAATGTACACTCTAAACCCTGAACCTTGAACCCTGAACCCTAAAGCCTAAAACCCTGAACCCTAAACCCTAAACCCTAAACCTTGAACCTGAACCCTAAACCCTAAACTTGAAACCTGAACCCTAAACCCTAAACCTGAACCCTAAACCCTGAACCCTGAACCCTGAACCCTGAACCTAAACCTTGAACCCTAAAAACCTGAACCTTAAACCTAAACCCTAAACCGTAAACCCTAAACCCTAAAC
Organism: Gentiana macrophylla; assembly: GCA_026214975.1. Classification (NCBI taxonomy): domain Eukaryota; kingdom Viridiplantae; phylum Streptophyta; class Magnoliopsida; order Gentianales; family Gentianaceae; genus Gentiana; species Gentiana macrophylla. The sequence goes on along the minus strand of JAOBSW010000823.1, from coordinate 59,078 downwards.
CCTAAACCTGAACCCTAAACCTTAAACCAGAACCTTAAACCCAGAACCCTAAACCCTAAACATGAACCCTAAACCCTACTCCTAGACCCTAAACCTAAACCATAAACCCAAAACCTAAACCATAAACCTGAACCCTAAATGCTAGGTTAGGGTTTAGGTTTAGGGTTTAGTGTTCAGTTTTAGGGTTTGGCTTTAGGGTTTAAGGTTTAAGGTTCAGGTTTAGGGTTTAGGATTCAGGTTTAGGGTTTAGGGTTTAAGGTTTAATGTTCAGGGTTCAGGGTTTTGGGTTTAGGGTGTACATTATGTGTTACTATGTTTGAGGGTGTTTGTATAGTGGTGTTACTACGTCGGAGGGTGTTCACGGAACCAATGTGAAATACGGTTACTTCGTATGTGGACTTTCACTGTGATACTACATTATGCGTAACTACATTCTTTGTATGGAGTGTGCATAGTGGTGTTACTGCATGATGAAAAACACATGTGTTAGAACAGGTGTTACTACATGATGTTGATGTTACTACATGACTAGTAGTAATCTAATCAGGAAAAAATGTGCAGTAACACTCATACAAAGAATGAAGTTACAACAAAAAAACATGTAGCGACAGGCATTAGAGTACATTAGTACTAGTCAGTCTAATACATGTATTTACAAAAAAAAAATTTAATATAGTAACAATTATTAAAGATTGATATAGTAACAAGTAGTAAATTAAGAAGAGTTTTTATTTTTTATTTATAAATTGGGCTATTTTCAGGTATCTATATTATTTTTTAGAGAAGATTTACCATTATTTTTTAGAAAAGAGTTTGAACAACATTGAAAAGCAATTAATGAACAGCATTGAATAGCAATTAATAATTCAGGAAAAAATTAATAATACTAAAGGGTATTATTGAGTATTCATTATTTTTTGTCCTTTACAACCACCATCTTTTTTCCTTGTCCTTTTTACTCATATTAGATTAAAAGCGGTCCTTCATAACCTTTTCCTATTAAAAAAATGAACGGAATTCAATTTAGATATTTTTATTTTTATTAACAATAAGACAAATGAGCTTTAACATATGTCGCACGAAGTGCTAAGCTCACCTAACCCAAACCTCGCTATTTAAACATAGTTTTCTTAAACCTACGTTACGTGAGTGATCGAGCATTAGAGATTGCAGGCAAATCATACGTAACCAAATGATGAAATGCCCAAAGAAAGAATGGGGTTTTAATTAAAGAGTGGAAGGATATTCTGTGGAGATATTGTTAAGAATCCTTTCTTTTGTAAACGACGATCGAATGGTCGTTGTGGCGACCGGTGTCTGCTGTGATTGGAAATTTTCAATTTCGGTGTCACAAATCTCAATCTTTCATGTTGCAAGAAGAATATGAAGTCCTCTCAATTTCTCCGAAATTCCGCAAACTGAAAGTTCTTCATCTCCCACAACAAGCTAGAGTACTCCAGCTGCAAGATGACGCCATTGAGATGATATCAGCTCACTGTAATGATCTTCAAGAACTTGAATTGACCAATAGTTTGAAGCTAACAGATGCATCTTGATGAAACCCGACCCGAGTTACGTCACGTGTCACCTTTTGGGGTGCTTAATAAATGATCAGTCCTTAAACTTAGGGCTTTGAGGGCCACATGCCCCAAGGACCGAACAGAGGGCAGATCGTCTATCACGGAGATCGGTCTGAGCTCCTCCTCCAGCCAATGCAGGACGGCCAAGGTCTGGCGAAGAGGAGCTGCCCAGTTCGTCCAGATTAATTCAGGGGGCTGAGCGTGAAATGCTCCACACAGCTTCGCTGTTATTCCGCGTGAGGGTTAATTATATATAAACAGAATCCTTATTCATAAAGCCTCCAATCTTGACATTAAATATTTCCATAATTATCTCTGATTTATAGGGATTAAGTCGTGTATATCCTTAGGGAATAATTATTAATTATAATACTTGCTCAACAAGTAGTAGGGGCGAGATGCCACCTATATAAACACCCCTAAGGAACTACGAAGGACTTGATTCCAATTCAACTATTGGATACGTAGGCAACACTCAGAAACATTCCGAGAGCTCAGTCCAAATAAACAAAACAATTCATCCCAGTACGTGAAATTGTTGAAGGAGAGAAGCTACGAACAGCACGCAATAAAACCGATCAGACATGCCAGTACGTGGATGGATCCGATTGTGTTGTATCTCAGAGACAACATCCTGCCGCAAGACAAGGTTCATGCCAGGAAAATGAAGCTTTTGGCAGTTAGGTACTCGCTGTTCGAAGAAGTGCTTTATCGCAGATCGTATATTGCTCCATGGTTAAGATGTGTAACTGAGGAAGAAGGGAATTACCTGCTTAGAGAAATACACTTGGGCATTTGTGGGAATCATCCTGGAGCTCGGACCCTTGCAAGGAATGCAGACTGTTCGGTTATTACTGGCCAACAATGTTAGAAGATGCCAAGGAATTGGTGGAAAAGTGCAGGTCATGCCAGGTGCATGACAACTTGTCACATCGGCCAACCCAGAACATGGTTCCAATGGTGTCCCCATGGCCGTTTGACCAGTGGGGGTAGATCTAGTAGGACCACTCCCAAGAGCCCCAGGCAATGTCAGGTTCCTGATCGTAGCAATCGATTATTTTACTAAGTGGGTTGAAGCTGAACCACTGCTACTATAACAGGGAAGCAGATACAGAAATTTCTGTGGAAGAACATAGTGTGCAGATATGGAATACCGAAAACTTTGGTTTCAGACAATGGGACTCAGTTCGAGGACAGAGTCGTCAGAGAATGGTGCAACGGTTTACACATCAACCAACACTTCACTTCAGTCGGGTATCCCCAAGCTAATAGGCAAGTCGAACAGACCAACAGGCAGATCAAAACAGGGCTGAAGAAATGCTTAGAGGAAGAAAAAGAAAGTTGGACCGAGCACTTGCCGAACATATTATGGGCGTACAGAACAATCCCCAACTCGGCCATTGGAGAAACCTCTTTCAGCCTAGCGTACGGCTGTGAATCAGTAATTCCGGCCGAGATCGGTCTCATCATCTCCATGACGACGCTTACACGGAAGATCGTAATGGCGAGCTCAGGCATTCAAAGGACGACCTGGAAGAGGCTCGTAACATAGCCTTCATAAGAATGGCCAAGTATAAACAGCGAATCTCCTAATACTACAATTCTCGAGTTAAACACTCGTACTTTAAAGAAGGGGATCTGGTGCTCAGGAAGAATGAGGTGAGCAAACAATTACCCCAAGGGAAACTTGATCCGAACTAGGAAGGGCCGTACAAGGTGGTCAAGGTACATGGTAAGGGAGCATATCAACTGGCCGATGCAAATGGTAGAACTGTGCCCCGCAGCTGGAATGCCTCTAACTTAAGGAAATTTTATGTCTAGGACAGGTTCCAGACTATTTTATGCATTGTTAATTATGAATTCTCAATAAGGTGTATTTAAGCATCAAATATTAAATAAATGTTTTATTACATTTGCGTTGTCATTATATTGCTTGATCGTAACTGAGCTGCAGGTCAGTCTCAGAAAAGAAGTTTGCCAAGGGCAAATCAAAATAAGTCTGCAGATGTACCCAACGAATCGATCCGCCGTCGGACTCGGTAGAAGAAGAACTGAACCGCAGGTCGTTCTCAGAAAAGAATTGCTAAGGGCAAATCAAAATAAGTCTGCAGGACAGACTCAACGAACTGATCCGCAGGTCGGACTCAGTAGAAGAACTGAACCGCAGGTCGGTCTCAGAAAAGATTTGCCAAGGGCAAATCAAAATAAGTCTGCAGGACAGACTCGACGAACTAATCCGCAGGTCGGACTCAGTAGAAGAACTGAACCGCAGGTCGGTCTCAGAAAAGAAATTTGCTAAGGGCAAATCGAAATAAGTCTGCAGGACAGACCCAACGAGCCAAAAAAAAAACCAGACGGTCAGATCAAGACTTATGATACTTCGAAAGTTTGAAGTAAACTTTTTGAAGTCTACAGGACTGACGATCAGCGCATACACTGAAGTACAACATTCAACAAGCAGAGCTTCGTGAACGACGTACTTCAGGGGGGTAAAGGGCCCTAAGCTAGGCTTCGAACAAAAGCAAAGGCAAAACCAAAAGCCAAATGGCAAAGAACATCAAAAAAGCAAATATTACAGAACAAGGGCCAAAAAGGCACAAATTGTCGAGAACAAAAAGAATAACAAAGTTGGAAAATAGTACAAAGTTTTAACAAAATAACATAGTTGCTAAGGATCTGCGGCTGTTTCTTGTTGCTAATCGGTTGGAGTACCAGAGCGTTGAGCTGAAGAGGTGCTGGTCTGGCGAGTTGCAGGTCGATGGCCGTATTTCTCTTCTAAGTCCCCACCAGCTTGAAATTCTTTAAGCCTGGCCTGGTACAACTCGTTGCCTCCTGGTTTGCAAAGCCTGCCATGTTGAAGATCTGAGACAACCAACTCAGGACACTGCTCCTTGTCTTGGTTAATACCTAGGGTATACCCATGGCTTAAAATAGAGCCAAGTAAAACCTTCAGGGCCCCTGTAAAGTGATCTGAGCTCTTATACTCATGAATAGCTGAGCGATTCGCTCTGGCATGGCAACTTTCAACACCTCGTGATCACCTCGAGTTTGGCCAAGAACTCCTCGCGAGCAAACACTAGAAGCTCAGATTTCGTTCATTCACCCCTTACCGAGGCGTGCATGACCTTCTCTAGATCAGCGATCTGGGCATCTTTAGACAAGGACTCCTCCTTGTGTTTGTTGTGGCTGGCTGATAGGTCGGAGATCCGCTTCTCCAAGGAGGCCTTTTGGGTGGAGAAATCGTTGAGGTGGTGGAGAACCTCCTTCCCAGCTTTAACAACCTGTAAACAACCTAGATAAGACGAACGCAGGTCGATCTGGTTCAAATATGGCAAGCAGAAAACGGAAAGAGGCAAAACTTACAATAGACGCCAGATCCTTATCTGGCAGCTCAGCTAGGAACTCGGCCGAAGAGCCCGATGTTCCCTCGGAAGCCTCATGACAAGATCTGGGCCTCTTCCGACCAGATCGAGAGCGCTGTCGAGCCTGATCACCCATGTCAAAAATGTCGAGGATGACCAGGCTATCCTCCCTCTGTTCGACCCTCCGTGTGCCGGAGGCTAGATCGCCCTGCTGTAGGTCCTCAGTAAGGGAAGCCTCAGGGTTGCCCTCTGGATTATCTAGTTCAGGTTCTGGCTCAGCTTCACCCCTTTGGACCTCCAGGTTCTCCTGGGACTCACCCTACGCGGGCACATCTTCTTCTTCCCTAAGTGCTTGGTCAAAGATGTCAGCAACATCGGCCACTGCAAGAGCAGAGAAGGTGTTAGCAAATCGAAAGAAAACAATAAGGTCAAACAGGTGCATAAGAAAAAGAAATTTCAAGGGAGAAGTTCCTACGATGATTATACTCTTCTTGAGTAAGCCTCAGATAAGGCTCCGGACCAGAGTCAGACAAGCGAGCAGCCTCTATCAGTTCGGCAGGCCAATGCTCAAAATTAAGAAGTATGCGGGCATCAGCAATGTCGTTCAGCAGGCCCTCACCGACTGAAGTAGGACATACATCAGGGGGGAGCTGAAGAATATTCCACCCAGCCAGCTCAGGGTGTTCGTCATGAAGAATGAAGAAGAAGTGATGCTTTCACTCATGAATGGAAGACTTCCCCTTATTCAAGATGGTGACAAGCCTACGGTGGTCAGTTCGGCGTGGGAAGTATACCAACCACTGTGGTTCATAACCTTTTTGTGCTGGTAGAACATCCTGAAGAGGTCTACTGAGAACTCCGTGTCCAAAGAAATCGGCAAAGATTGCAAAGTTTATGATCGCCTCTAACTCCGTTAGGCGATCTGAGCAGAGCTTCAGTTATAATGTCTCGAGCAAAGAAAGGCGAGGGCGAGAATGGGGTCCTCAGACCAGCCACAAAGTGCTATCTATACACGGTGCAATACCTCGTGGGTGATGAGCATACAAGTGCACGCCCCCAGGAAGCTAGGGAGCATATCGCTCCATGTCGATATGATATGTATTGCAAGTTTCCAGGAGATCATCCTGGATAATTTAGGACCTCACTCCAAAGCAACCTATGGCTGTCCTAGCAGTCATGTGGGCTCTAAGACACTGGTATAAAGAAGTGAACCCGAATGCAGAGTGATACCTAGAGGGTCTAGTCGATGGCTGGTCTGTAACGATCTGCTCGATATTACTACGAGCAGTGACTATGTTCAGAGCAGGGATGTCTATTGGGCCTCCAAATTGAATAAATGGTTGGGTAACCTCAGTTTCTGAATCAGAATGGGACTGAAACTCCCTATCAATTGAGCTGCTTGAAGCAATACTCGCCCTCATAAACTGGGAAAGAAGGAGAAATGAAGAAAAATTGCAAGTAGGAAAATGTGCTTACTTGAGAATGCAGAGGATCTTGAGGAAAATCTTCGAATTAATAGCAAATACAAGAAGAGGGAAAGTCTTATGTGAAGGGACGGGTTTATAACCTCCCATCTAACACCCAAACGACGTCAGTTATGAAAAGGAGTGAAAAACGCCTCGTATCTCGCTTTACAATGATGGCTAGTGTTAATAGGTTGCCAGCTGGCAGTTACAAAATTCAAAACGCGTGATCGGATAGGAGCCAGCCGAACAACCAAGGTAGCTCAGGTCTGACCCACTCATGAAGCAGCATCAGACCTGGGGGGCTTATGATGATACCCGACCCGAGTTACGCCACGTGTCACCTTTTGGGGTGCTTAATAAATGAGCAGTCCTTAAACTTAGGGTTTCGAGGGCCACAGGCCCCAAGGACCGAACATAGTGCAGATCGTCTATCACGGAGATCGGTCTGAGCTCCTTCTCCAGCCACCGCAGGACGGCCAAGGTCTGGCGAAGAGGAGTTGCCCAGTTCGTCCAGATTAATTCAGGGGGCTGAGCGTGAAACGCTCCACACAGCTTCGCTGTTATTCCGCGTGAGGGATAATTATATATAAACAGAATCCTTATTCATAAAGCCTCCAATCTTGGCATTAAATTTGTCCATAATTATCTCTGATTTATAGAGATTAAGTCGTGTATATCCTTAAGGAATAATTATTAATTATAATACTTGCTCAACAAGTAGTAGGGGCGAGATGCCACCTATATAAACAACCCTAGGAACTACGAAGGACTTGATTCCAATTCAACTATTGGATACGTAGGCAACTCTCGGAAACATTCCGAGAGCTTAGTCCAAATAAACAAAACAATTCGTCCCACTTTTGCATAAATTAGGGTTTCTAGGGTTTTCGATCATTATCACATAGGAGATTGACCCAGTTTAATCAGTAGACGATTTCCAGCATCGTCACATCCCTTTATGCTCTTGCACATGGTTGTCCAAATCTTTCTACACTTAACATCAATAGATGCGGCGAATCCATAACCGAAAACACAGTTTCATATCTAGCTAGATTCTGCAAGAAGCTAACAACTCTGAATCTAGGAGGATGTATCCAAGCTGCAACTGATTCTGCCTTAATCTCGATCGCGACGAATTGCGGTCAGTTATAGTCCATTGATTTGAGATGGTGTGAGAATGTAAGTGATGAAGGAATCAAAAGTTTGGCCAATGGATGTATAAAGCTAATGACTATTGATTTGTGTGGATGTATAGGTTTAACTGATGAGAGTATTATTGCATTAGCTGATAATTGCAAACATCTGAGATGGCTAAGTCTATACTATTGCCAGAATATTACAGACAAAGCAATGTATGGATTGGCTAAAAGTAGTCAACTTCTGAAAAACCAAAATGGGTTGGAGTATAATTATTCTGTGAACAAGAAGAAATATGGGGAAGGGCTTATGTATCTCGATATCAGCCTTTGCAATGCATTGAATCCTTCAGCTGTTCAGGCGGTATGCGACGCATTTCCAGCACTCCATACTTGCCCTGGCCGTCCTCATTCCCTCATTGTTACCGGTTGTCTAAGGTTGAGTTATGCACATTGTTCCTGTGCCTCTACCTTTCAAACGGATGATTTTTCCACTTGGGGGTGGGAGAGTTTGATGTGACACCATGGGAATCTCGCAAATTGGAATTAAGCTGTATGGTAAAAAAAAAAAAGTCGTAGTCCATGTAATGATAATAAATAGAGGGAATTGAAAATATATACCTTTTGGTAAAAATAGTTTTTTTTTGTATATACCTATTTTTAATTATTACAAGCATAACACTTAGTAGGACGGGCAATTTGACATTCAGGACGGGATATATTATGATGAGGACGGGTTATTTTTCATTGAGGCCGGACTAAAATAACACGTCCTCACTAAATTTTCTCACTCGACCGTGCTAAAAAACCCGTCCTGAATTATTGCTCCTCCACCCTATCAAACCGCTGGGGTCATCTTCCTCCTCCTCCGGCGTGATTTCAAATCCATCTTTTCATTATTCGATAGACATGTAGTAGAGCCAGACATAAGGTTTTTATTTTTCAGATTAGATGACGATCAATTAATTAAAGGGTCCATTTTCCTTATACCAGTGCGAAGGAACAAGTGTTTCTGTTCTTGTGGTGTTTTGGGTCCTTTGGTCAGTCTCGCAAGAGACATATCCGATATGTCTAGTGAAAACTATATATTAATTTCAGTCTGTTTTAGTACTATTTTTGCAGTCAAAGGGGGTAATCCAAATACCTGCGAATTGGTATTGATCTTGTGATACAAGTTTATGTTTATTTCTCTAATGGTGATCGACTTTTGAGTGCTTATCATCTAATTTTTATCTCTCTTGTTTGCTTGCTTGATGCGTTGTTATTAGCCACTTGGTTGAATTGGAATCAATGGCCTGTTAGTCTCTAATAGTGTTTGATGTTGATTTTGATTGCTTCTTTATTTGCTGGTAAAATTAGTGTTTGGACGAATGTGAAAGGCGTCTGGCCGATCGACGTCCAGCGATGTTTTGGCTGATCTATTTTTCCGTTTTTTCGTTTCACAATAATTATTTCAATCCCGTATGGTGTGACATGTAGATTTGTAATTGAAACAAGATATAATTCAGCCTCAGAATATATAAATAAAACGCCGGATAATTGCCAAAAAATAAAAATGAAAAAAGATTCAGGACGGGTTTTTCAGTACGGCCAAGTGAGAACATTTACTGAGGACGTGTTATTTTAGTTCGGCCTCAATGAAAAATAACCCGTCCTCAGTACAATATATCCCGTCCTGAATGTCGAATTGTCCGTCCGACTAAGGGTTATGCTTGTCAGAATTAAAAATAAGGGTATACAATGAAAACTATTTTTACCCAATGGTATGTATTTCGAATATATTTACTTTTTGTTCACTGATTATGTGATGATGCTTTTGTATTTCTGCGTGAATGTGACGTTATTATAAGATGAAATTTAATCTTAAATCAAGGAAGTCATGTACATTTTACCTAGGTAAAGTTCACATGCTATTCGATCGATACTGATAATGCCAGAATTGTCACTAATAGATTAGACGATGGATATTTAGCTAATTATGAATAAACTGTCTGGAAATCGCACGGTGGTACTCAAGAACAATATAAATAAGATGAGGGGTGCTTTTGGGGGATTATAGTTGTGCCGATGTGTCCGCTTACGTAATTCTGACGGGAGGGGAGATGCCGCTATTTATAGAGAATATAGTCGACGGTTACAAATGCGGTAAGTAAATACGTGTGATATGTCGGGCGAGCTCCGACTGGGACGAGATTGCATCATAACCGCTGCGGGCTCTTCACCTGTAACCGTTGTGTAGACTGTTTCCTAGTTAAGTGGGCTTTGTCCGAGATGATCAACTGCGAGCTGGTGGGTGAGCATGTCGCCCCCCAGTGCCTTTGAGTCGACCTGGATGCTTGGTGGGTCGACGCCCGTTGCCTTGGCCAATGATGAAAATCGTAGTGGCGCGAGGCGGGGTGGATTGTACTCGGCTTGGTCCGGCTTATGAAGCGCGAACTGGCTGGGCCGAGGGCTCTATCCGTTGCTGGGCCAGGCTTGGATCCACGGGCTCTTTTCCGACTTGGCGTATTAGATACCAAATATGATTACTTGGTTTTGGCACTGACGATTTCGTGTATTGTCATTTAACGCTAGATAGAGGGCCATAAATATATAGCATCCGAAGAATTCTAGTGAGAAAACAATTAGTCATGCACCAAACAATGACAGAGTCAAGAATTTATCTTTGGGTGAGTTAGTGCACGATCTATGTGTTGTCGGGTGGGCTATATTAAGATAACAGACCGCGTTGAGATAGATTATATAAGCTTTTTGTTGTACCAAAAATAAAAACTGGATGAGCTTAGCCGCCTTAAGCCCATTACATGGCTACGTCATTGCCTCCAAAAAGATCACAACAAAAAGAAGAATGTCGAAAGTGCAAGTCATGCAAACTCTTTTCAATAAGGAGGAACGGATGACACCCATGCTAAGGTTGTCATCTCGAATCTACAGGTGGATGCAGGAACCAATTTGTCTAACACCGGTCATCCTGACGTCTCTCAAACAATGATAAAAATAGCCGAGGAACTAATGAGGATTCAATCTGAGATGATTGACACCCTTTTATAACAAAACATTAAAAGAGTAAATGGCTTGAAATTCCTAAAACATCTAAGAAGCCGGATATGGCAAAATTGCCAATGAGGGATCAGATCGTTGTGTCTAGTAACGGGAATGAACATGTGGAAAAACAAGATGAAAGTTGATGGATGAGTTGAATGTATTACACACATACACTTGGTGTAAACTTTGAATCAATGTTACAACATAACTCTTCTCTAAACTTTAAGCCCTCTTTTATCAAGAAATGAGTTGGCAACATATGACCCTCACTACCTGGTAGGCTAAATTTCAAATTTAGTCCTGTAACTGGACACGTTTTTCGATTTTGGTCTTGATTTTTCTTCGGCGACAATTTTAGTCCTATAAGTGGTCTTTTTTTTGCAAAAATAGTCCTGAACACCGAAAAACACTGACTGGACAACTTTTCCGGCCAAAAAATTGCCATGTCAATGTTTTTGAACCACCTCTATATTAACATATTGGTAGAAAGAGTACCATGGTGCATCTAGACTTCAAAGAGTTTGTTTTAACCATATTATATTAAAGGTCCCGTGTTATTGGTTGCTAGAGAACCAAGGTAGGTTTTACCAATGAATTGAATCACGAAATGCTATGTTTCTTCCATAAAACATAATTTTTTTATATTTAGTCCGAAGTAATTCGCGCAATCGTGCACTTTTTTTTATTTCCTAGTTAGAACGAAAAGTGCGGCAAACCGGTTGTATCCTCCGATTCCTGAAATAAACAACTCGCACACACTCCCTTCCCAAAAAGATCAATACACCAAGCACTACACTTAGATTTATTAGATTTGTTGATAAAATATCGGTATTAAACCCGAAACTCACTACAAAAAATAGACCTTTTCGTGACAAAAAAATTCGTCGCGAAAAGTGCTGATTTTCGTCATTAAAAGCTTTCGTGACAAAAAAATTTTGTCGCGGCGTTTGTTGTGTAAACAGTGAAGCTAAAGGTGCCTATTGTGACAAACCAGAGTATTAGTCACTAAAGAAATTCAGTCGCGACGAATCTCTTACTTTTGTCACCAAAGCTTTTCATGACAAAACGCTAAATTTCTCACCAGATAGTTTTTCATGCAACAAAATTTTTGTCACAAAATAATGAACATTTTATCACTAATTAAGTGTTGTCACCAAAGGGTACAAACACATTTTTACATTAATGGTTAATATTGACAAACGCTTTGTCACTGAAGTCATATTCTAATAATATTAATTATAATAATATTAATAAAAATAATAATAATTATAAATAATAAATATTCGAAACAAAATAATAGAAAATAATAATAATAATAGTAATAAATAATAAATATTCGAAATATATAAATAGAAAATAACAATAATAAATAATAAATATTCAAATATAATAATAGAAAAAAAGAAAGAAAAAAAGAAAGAAAATAAATAATAAAAGAAAATGGGACAAAAGAAATCTAATATATACTGTTTGAGCTTCTATTGGCAGACAGAGCATGATTTCCACTTTCTATTTCAACTTTTTCTGCACCACCCATTGCTTTACATAACCTAGACAAAAAGTCCACACAATCAAAATAAACACACATGCCCAAAACATGTTTAGAATATTGCTACCTGGGTTTGAGACATACACCAAAACGATATGGTTTGGAAACCGTGTACTAGTCATAATAGAATATCCAAAGGAAAAAAAAGCAAGTTAAAATATTGCTAATGTACTAAAAAGTCGGGGCTCAAATATATATACGTTAGGTTCTCGCCACATATGGTTCTCAAATGTGCAAACTTATGTCATTGCATCGTGTTTCCCATTGGTCAATGAATAGGGAAATAGAAAAATAGAGTACCTTGGTAAATGCTCGATCCAGAACAAAGAGATGTTATTGCTTTCAATTGCGCAAAGAAACTTCATCCCGCTCAAGGCACGAATCGATATACACAAAGTATGTTCTTGGAAGTAAGCAACAAATTTCATTAGTGTTAGTCATCAATATACTCGAGCATCATATCTTCACAAAATCAGAAGCGTGATATTAACTTGATGAATCGTCGTGTCCTAACAGAACCATAGAACAAATGCAAGTTATTGATCTCAAGATAACAAAGACACAACCGATATGCAAGATACTTGACACCGAAAAGAGAGCAATACAAAGAACACTTGAACAGAGTTGAATGACTTAACCAAGCAAAAGACTCAAGCAAACTAAAGCTAACAACCTGAATTAGAGACTTATGCAAAACCAGACTACACCTAAAACATAATCGCTCTTTTGATTAGCAATTGTTAGAGGCTTTCGATGCTTACGATTTTCCCCATCACCATATACCTTCATTGCCAATCAACAACTTAAAAAAGGTTAACTTTCAGATTTGTATCTTTGGCATACACCAATTAAGAAATAGAACGTAACATAGCATTCGTCACATGCATACATCAAAATGCAGTCCTGTCAATCAGTAGCAGTGTACACCTTAAAAGAGGATACATAAAGTTGAGTTCCTGCAGAAAATGTAACAGGGACTATTGCACCTAATAAGCATTAAAAAAAAGAGGGAAACCACACACACACACACACACACACACACACACACCTGATGAGCATTTTCATTGCCAGTCATGGTCGATTCAAGAAATTCCTTATATCCTGAGTCCACCTCCGAACATGAAGCTCTGTAACGAGAAGTGTTGTTTTGTCCTCTTACTCTATAATCCCACTCACATTATAGGTCACTCCACCTTCCTTTGTGGTCATTGTCTCAATGGTTCATCCTGACTTCAAGTGCCATGAGATAGGATAAAGTTTTGTGTATATGTACCTAGAACTTGCATGATCTTTACCTCCATGTGTATAGAAAGTAGCTGCATGAATAGGGAAGAAATGAAACTATTCACAAAAGATTCCACCAACAAAAAAGCAAAGAAAACTTGATTTATCAAAATATTTTTCATCTATAATATTTTTCATCTATAATATTAACTTCATTTCTGAAACTCCAACGCTTTTAAGCAGCTTTGTGACCCGCCATAAGCATCATCAAAAATTCATAACCAAAAAGTTTTGAATGATAACAATTTTAAAGCATAAAACAAGAAAAGGGACCAAAAAGAAGCGTAAGCTTACATACCTTATTTTTTTTTAAGGAATGTCCGAGTAAAAATATACCGAATTCACAAATGCTCGAGCATGAGGTTGTGGTTTGCACCAAATTGTTCAGTAGTCATATTAGAAATCGACTAGTCCATTAAAGTCGAATCAAGCATATCATAGTTGCACAAAATAAAAAGCTTAGCAGAAAACTAAAGTAAAATTTTATGCATAAACTTAAGTGTATCAGAGCCCCCGCCTTTAAGTGCTCTTCCCTTAAGATACGTAAATAAAGCAAATGCGATGAAAAAGTGAAAACAACAAACTTCACCTTGCATTCCAGTTGGTCCGAGACAAGCCACCACCCTTAATTATCCCGAGGAAGCTCACTTACATATCGGACCGTTTTGATTGAGATACCAATTCAAATGTGCAAGACCAAAACACATCAAGGTTAGCACAATCTGAAAGGGACATGCACCGCGACAGACTGGGCATGTCCGACGTGCTGGACATGTCTGGGGATCGACTGGGCATGTCTCGACACACTGGACATGTTTGGGACTGAAGCTCCGGATTGTTCACCTGAAAACAGAAAAATGCCTAAAGTATAGGCACAATAAACACATATGTTCTACAACAAAAGGAAAAATGAAGCTAGGCCAAAAAACAATAACAGCCTATTGAAGAGGGTTGGTCAAATAAGCAAACACACATGGGGCCTTTTGTGAAAGAAAGAAAAACTGAAGAACTAACAAAAGAACAAGAGCTATGTTACGTACCTGGTTCCAATTTTTTTTACCGGAAATAGCCACCGTCAACCTAAGAAGTGTATCTAAACACTCAAACGAACAGAACAGACTTTCTATAAAAATTAGGGAAAAACATGCTAAAGAGAATTTTACGATAGAAAATAAAGGCCAAGAAGACTTACCACAAACTTCGCTCATCTTCTCTTATCCTATAATGCCAAAGCAAAGAAACCACTACATTTCATTCCCTCATAACGCGAACATGTCAAAACAGGGACTATTTTAACATTTATACAAAAATGAATATAAGATATGGGCAATGTTTACTTAAATCGAAGCATTCGGAAAAACATTCGAAAATATTGTCACCTTATACTTCCTTGATCTTATTGAATTTCAAGCAAGCGCACTTTCCCTTCAGGCGCTTTCTAGTCCCCGAATTCATACCACAGAAAGGCCCGGAGGACGACAAATGTAATCAAGAGCTTGTCTATGTTATCACAGATTATTAAGCTAGTAGAAATGAGTTTCAAATAGCTCATTTTAACATGCACAACAATCACTCAATCTTGGTTAAACTAGTAATCACAATTATAAAATCCATTTCTTGAATACAAGATCAATAGCACTGTCCCAAATTGGAAAACAATCTAGTTACTCCAAACGATCCTCACAATCTAAGAGGACAATGGATGACCTCAAGAACAAAATGGCCTCAAAGACTGGCCATCTTAAGACATCGACACACATATATATGCTTCACGAATTAGTAGAGCAATAGTTTGCACTTTTAGAGAATGTGATGGCAAAATAAACACCATTACAAAACATACACCTTTCAAAGGAGCCTGAGGGGAGCAATTCTTAAACTCAAAGCTTATTTACAAAATATTTTAGCGAATTGTGATTATGTAGAAAGATCTAACTACGTAGTTTTGATTATTCACCATCATGCATGTTAATAGGAAGAGGGATTTATGGAAACGGAAAACCAAATTAGTGAAAAGAAAAGTGTATTACCTCATCATCACCGTCGAAAGCGTAGAGAGCTTCAATGAAAAAATGTGAGGTCATAAACAAAAGTAGAACATTCAACTCCTTATCAAGAAATCCAAGTTCTTCACCTCTAATATGTGAATCAAACAAGTGTAATCTAATCTTTACCTTCCGTGAGTCAACCATGGCACGAAATTTGGATAATGTGTTAATCACTTCTTTGCTTGAATGGTCACATTCTCCAACATTTCATGGCTATATATGTAATAGATGTATTTATTTACTAGAAAACAAGAATAAAAAATACATGTAAACATCATATGTAGTAGCGCGAAGTGCAAAAAGTAGAAAAGGATAACAAAAAGGAACAAATCGCTTTTTAATAAATAAGCTTACTTCATGGCCAAATGCATTTCAAAACATCAGTATTATAACACCAATCTTCAAAAGGTGGCACCTAGAACTCAAAAAGGAAAAAGAAACACTTACGCCAGGATGATCTGAGTTTTTTTTCATTTTGACGACTTCAATTTTGAGCTTATAATTTTCCTCTTTCCACAGAGATCTCGCCATTTAAAACTCTTACTAAGAGATTTCACCACCAACTCAACCAAATACATTGCCAGGACGCAAAAATTCGGTCATCTCTCGCAATAGGCCCCCATAATCTTCGTATCACTTCATCATTGCTACCGCCTCATGCGCTCTCTCTTTCTCAGTCAACACAAATTATGGCTCGTGCGCGATGAAAGCTAGGTCATCTCATGACAATTTCACCAAATCGAAAATAATTGAATGAAATCGAAAAACGGCGAATAATACCTACTCGATTTCCGATTTGAAGCATTGCTCATCGCCGGTGATTTCGATATCCGATAATAATTGAATGAAATCGAAACGGCGAAGAATAATACCTACTCGATTTCCGCTTTGAATCATTGCTCATCGCCGGTGATTTCGATATCCGATTTAGTATTACTCGATTTCCGATTTCACCTCGTCATCGAGGTTCCGCCGATGGAAGCGTATGGAATGAAGAACAATGACGAAAAGATGATTTTAGGGTTCGAATTCACTGTAAATAGAAAATAATACCTTCGATTTATTTTGAGGGTACCGTATTTCCTTCGATTTATTTTGAGGGGTAGTAGTATTTTAATTGCAACCGAGGACACAAATTCTAATTCGGATCATTTTACTCGGTTGGACATTGTGAAATAGGTGTAAATGATTCGAGTTGAGTCGATACTTTTAGGATCCGAGTTTGACTTGAGTTTCACCAAGCTATTAAAATGCAAGATTGAACTCGACTCAATTATGTATCATCCTTCTATACTCGAACATGACTCGACTCGATACTTTTTAGGACCCGAGCTCGACTCGATCATGTATCATCCTTATATACTATTTGGATTATACATACACCTAAAAAAATATGTTGTCACTAAAGTCCTATAACAAAGTTTGTGTGACATCACAAGTGAAACCCTATTTTTTGTGACAACCCATCAAGTTTTTTTGTAACAACATCTTCTTTTTCTCACTAATTAATACATATTTTGTGACTAAATAAAACATTGTCACTAGAAACATCTTTTTTGTGACAAAACTCCTCTTTGTCACCAAATATTTGTCACAAGAAAATCTTTTTTTTGTAGTGACTCCCGGCGGATGGCCAGTATCCCCAAGAAAGGAAAGAATCGGATAAATTTTTCATATCATCTCCTCGTATGGATAGACTAACTAGATCGACTAAAAAATTGACTGGAGTCATTTTTGTATCACTTCGCACCACTTTTTTCCTTTCTTGTTCTGTTTCTATTTGGAAATTGTGAAATGGATTTTATTTATGTGAACTATCCCCCCGTTTCAAGACTTAATTTCTTTTAGAGTAGGAAAAGGAAGGGTGAAAGCGCGGTGGGATACTAATTCCTCACCCGTAAATCCAACCTTCCCGTAGGTTATTTTCTTTTGTCAACGATGACATAATTCTACGAATGAAATCTTGATATAATTTGAAAAATCAAACCGACAAGTCCAAGGCAATAAATATATATTTTGTATTTCTAATATTAAACAAAAGGGTTCGCAAACAAAAGGGCCAATGCTACAACCAGTCCATAAATTGTTAAAGATTCCATAAAAGCTAGACTAAGCAATAAAGTACCTCATATTTTGCCCTCCGCTGGTCAGTCTCGTGATACACTCTACAACTTGACCCAGCAGCGATCCCTTGACCAACCCCTGGTCCAATAGAAGCAAGTCCTACAAACAACCCAAAGAAAATAATAATAAGCGCGAAATAAGTGGATTCATGATAAGTTCCTCGCACTCAAAAAAAAGAAATAGTTAATGATACAACCACCCAACTAATTATGACTTAATTATTACATTGTAGATTCATCCAATCCAATAAAGTAAATAAGAACTTCTAGTTGAAATAATAGTATTAGTGAATCATCGTAACTACTTGATATCTCCTTTTGAGTTTCGATCGTAAGAGTCTTTTGGAATCCATACAACTTTCGTTCTTCCATTTATTGGTTCCGAATCGTATTTGAATTCTTCCATATTTTTGTAATTTCATCGGTTTTTTCATTCAATTCACAAGAATAAGTAAACGGAAAGTAAAGGACTTCTATTCTATTGCTGAAAATGAGAGGGGTAGGGTCAAAGTAATCTATCTTTAATTAATATATACCCAGTCAATATGTAATATCATATATACCTGTCTTTCTTCCATAACGTAAACCAACTGTTTATCTTCGATTCAATAGGATAGGATTTGAGATGGGTTGGTGTGGTTCCTCTACGCCTAGGACACCAGAATATCGAACCATGAACGAAGAAAGGCATGAGAAAAAAGCATATTGGCTAGTGACTAGTGATTAGGAGGCCTCAATTCTTGATTGGAGGGGGCATCAAAGGCCTCTGCCCTTCCATCCCTTAGACATAGAGAGGGGCAGAGCTTTTGTTTTTTTTCATGTTGTCAGAACTACAAAATGTTCTTGTAAATTATGGCCAATACCGGGTATATAAGTATTTAGAATAAGAGAGAATCATTTTCTTAATTGATTTTTGGTGAATACAAGGATGGACATTTATATAGCATTGCTGACAATATGAATATAATTAATGCTAAAGATTACAATTAATTACGAGATATTCTTGGCATCTTTTAGAGCATCGAGCCGAGTCACGGTTCGTTAATTACTTGTTCCAACACCCCCAGGAAATCCCATGGGTACCGTGGAGACATGGAGATTGATCTTCAAGGCTTGAAAGCGTGGTTGGCGAAGTGGTTTAGTGAGGATATCAGCCAACTGGTCAGTAGTTGACACATAGCCAATTTGAACAAGTTTGCGGGCAACAAGCTCACGAACATGATGGACATCAATCTCAATATGCTTGGTGCGGGCATGAAAGGCAGGATTGGCAGCAAGGTAGGTAGCACCAACATTGTCACACCACAAGATCGGGGGAGGCATGCGAGGAAAAGGAAGCTCGCGAATGAGGGAGAGAAGCCATTGAACTTCTGTGGCGGCAGTGGAGACGGCTTTATATTCGGCTTCAGTGCTGCTCTTGGCAACGGTAAGCTGCTGTTTGCAAGACCAGCTAATAAGATTAGTACCGAGAAAAATGCAGTAGCCGCCAACAGAGCGGCGATCATCAGGGTCAGATGCCCAATCAGAATCCGAGTAAGCATGGAGTTGGGTCAGGGAAGAAGCCGAAAGTAGGAGTCCATCAGCAGAGGTTCCCCGAAGGTAGCGTAAGATCCGTTTGACAGCTTGCCAATGATCGGTGGTAGGGGCATGCATAAACTTGCTAACTTTATGTACAGCAAATGCAATGTCGGGCCGAGTGTGACTGAGGTACTGGAGGCCGCCTACAATCATACGATATAGTTGAGGATTTTCAAAAGGAGTACCCTTGAACCGGGAAAGAGGTAGAGAGACGGCCATAGGTGTAGAGCATGGTTTGGATTCTTGCATGCCAGCTTTAACGAGTAGATCAGTGATGTATTTTTGTTGAGATAAGTAAAGACCGGCTTCGGTGCGATGAGCTTCAATACCCAAAAAGTATGAGAGAGGCCCCAAATCCTTTACGGGAAAGGTAGCGGAGAGAGAACGAATCAAGTCAGAAACAACTTGTGACGAGGACCCGATGATAATAATGTCGTCCACATAAATAAGCATAAGTATGTATGTCCCCTGATGATGATAAATATAAAGTGATGAATCTGCCGAGCTAGAGAAAACCAAAGTGAGTCGCTTTTGAGTAAGAAGAGAAACCAGGCACGTGGAGCTTGCCGCATGCCGTATAAACTCCGGTTCAATTTACATACATGAGCGGGATAATCAGGATGAGCATAACCCGGTGACTGCATCATGTAAACAGTCTCGGCAAGAAAACCATGGAGAAAAGCATTTTGTATATCTAATTGCCGGATGGGCCAATTATGAGTGAGAGCCAGAGTGAGAACCGTGCGAATGGTAACCGGTTTGACAACCGGACTAAAGGTTTCATGAAAATCCACCCCTTCAGTTTGATGAAAGCCTTTGGAAACGAGCCGAGCCTTGTAGCGATCAATTTGTCCCTGCGAATTTCGTTTGATGCGATAGACCCATTTACAACCGATAATATTAGCAGAAGGTGGAGCGGGGACAAGTGTCCACGTATTGTTGTTAACAAGAGCAACAAATTCATCTCGCATGGCGGTGTGCCATTCGGGATAGTACGAGGCCTTGGTGTAGCTGGTGGGTTCGGTGAGTGGGAAGGAAGTGTTTAAGTGAGCACGGGGTGGGGGGGAGCAGATAAAATCATCGGGTAAGTGTTTGGGTTTCAGGGATTGGGTACGGGAACGGGTTGTCATTGGGTGGGCGGGTGGTTCATTTTCTGGTGGGCCGGCCAAGGGAGGGGAATTATCTGGGGCTGATTGTGGGCTGTGTTCATGGGCCGAGCTGGGGGGTGAAGGAGAGATACAGGCCTGTTGTGGTGAGTTTGGGGATGGAGAATTATGTGAGGGCGGGGATGGGTCGTTGGGTTGGGTACTAGGTGGGGCTGAGGAAGAAGGGACGGGCTGGACAATGTGAGAAGAATGGATTCTGGAGTGTGGGTAGTGGGCTGGGTCGGTTGTGCTGTGTAGGGAAAAACAGATTCGTCAAAAATTACGTGACGAGAAATATAAATACGACCTGTAGAGGCATCCAAACATTTATATCCTCCATGAATATCATTATATCCAAGAAACAAACATGCCTTGGAACGAAAATCCATTTTATGACGATTATAGGTCCGAAGATACAGCCAACACGCGCAACCAAAAACCTTCAGATAATTATAATCGTGTAGATTTACCATAAACACACTCATATGGACTTTTAAAATTCAAAACCTTGGTGGGCATGCGATTGATAAGATAAACTGCCGTAGTGAACGCATCTTCCCAATAGGGAAGAGGTAAATGTGAGTGAGCCAATAAAGTTAAGCCTGTTTCAACAATATGCCGATGACGGCGTTCAACGGCGCCCATTTGTTCGTGTGTGTGTGTGCACATGTGAGTTGATGAGTGATACCACGCCGCGAAAAATAAGAGGATACCATGCCGTGAAAAATAAGAGGTTAATTTTTGGAATTCACCACCTCGATCACTTTGAATAGCTTTTATTTTAGTGCCAAAAAGACGTTCAACAAGTGCTTGAAAATTGTAGAAGATACGTTCCACATCAGATTTAAGTGCAATAGGGTAAAACCATATAAACTTAGTGCAATCGTCTAAAAAAAACATAGTATCGAGAGCCATAAATTGAAGCCTCGGCACAAGGCCCCCAAACATCTGAATAAATCAAATCCAAGGGTTTGCGAGAGGTAAAAGGGGAGGAAGATAAAGGAAGACGATGACTTTTAGCTAGTTGACAGTCAGAACAGACAGTAGAGTGGGAATCACGGGGAGGGGAAAAATTTATTTGACGTAAAATAATATTACTGATTCTAGAGGAGCAATGACCGAGACGACGATGCCAATGAGTTGTGGAAGCACGAGTAGTGAGGCAAGAGGAGACGAGAGGTTGAGTAAAATGATATATGCCGTCTTTGACATATCCTCTAAGACGGACCTGGCCCAAGTAGTCCTTCACAAGAAAATAAGTAGAGTGAAATTCAAAGAAAACGTCATTATCACGAGCAAAGTTTTGGACAGAAAGTAAGTTATGTTGCAGGGAAGGAGTAAGAAGCACATTACGAAGAATAAAGGAATGGGAGGGAGTAGTTAAACTAGAATCACCAATATGAGTAGGCATACCAGTGCCGTTGCTAGCACGAACATTGTCATCGCCATTATAGGGAGTCGGAGGAGAGTTGAAGTTGTGCGGGTAAGGAGTCATGTGATGACCGCACCTGATGTCGTAGCCGCTGGTTTGATCATAGGATGTACCTACGAAATTAGCCATAGGAGGACGAGGGAAGGGGGCAGGGTTGCTATTTTGGGGCTGGGAGGGAGTAAAATTTGGGTCAAACTGGTGCCAACAGGAAATAACCGAGTGACCGAACTTACCACAAAGCTGGCATTGAATTGAAGGATTTGGAGATTGTTGTTGTTGAGGCCGAGAGCCATTAGATCGGCCTCGGCCCCGGCCACGGGAGTTGGAGTTGCATCCCCTATTGTTGTGATGACGTTGATTGCTATTAGCAGAGGGGTGGGGCGTCGAAGAAGCAAGCTGTGGTGGAGGAGGCAGCGTTGGTACAGGAGCAGGGGCAGAATTGTTGTGATTGATGCGGGCTTCCATTGTCAACAGCAAGGAAAAGACCTCTTCAACAGTAATATCCGAACGAGAACCAACCATGGCAACCAGCGCGTCATAGTCCGATCCTAAGCCGGCAAGAATGTAGTTAATGATGTCATCGGTTTGCAGTGGTTGTCCGGCCAAGGCAAGATCATCAGTTAAGCGTTTGACCATCATAAAATACTCTGTAGCGGTGGAGCCTGCTTTCCGAGTAGTGGCGAGTTACGAGCGGAGATGGATGATCCGAGCACGGGATTGCGAAGCAAAGCAGCGTTCAATGGCGGACCAGATTTCAGCAGAAGTTTTAGCGTGATAGACATGGGTGAGGACATCTTCTGAGAGCGAGGAGGTAATAGCGCTGAGTATTAAATTGTCTTGTTTTGTCCACTGTGGAAGAGCAGGGTTGGGGCTGCCATTGATGGTGGCAGGTGGTGCTGGAATGGTTCCATCGACGAACCCGTAAACTTCTTGTCCTTTTAGGTAAGGAACAATTTGGGCTTTCCAGATGGGGTAGTTGGTGCGGGCTGACAATATGCTAAAGATAATTAATGCTAAAGATTACAATTAATTATGAGATATTCTTGGCATCTTCTAGAGCATCGAGCCGAGTCACGGTTCGTTAATTACTTGTTCCAACAATAAGCAGTGATTTCAAATCCAGAGGTTAATCGTACTCTGGCAACTTTACGTAAGGTAGAGTTTGGTTTTTTGGGGTGATAGTGGAAAAGTTGACAGATAAGCCACCCTTACCGCCACTCTACAGAACCGTACATGAGATTTTCACCTCATACTTCTCCTCTTTCAATTCTTTCAAATTCATTGGATTGGATCCTTTTCCGCGTTCGAGAATCCCTTCCTTCTTCCACTCCGCATCAAGAGTAACTAGACCAATTTAGTCACGCTTTCATGTTCCAATTGAACACTTTCCATTTTGGATTATTCTCAAAGGAGAAGATTATTCTCTTTAACAAACATATACGGATCCGATCACGATCTTATAATAAGACCAAGAGATCTTTGCCCCTCATGGAATCTAGGTCCTTCTACTTCATTTTTTGGAATATTTTTCCTCTCTTTTGCTTATATCATTCCTTAAGTTAAGTCCCATAAGTTTGATCCTGTAGAATTTGACCCATTTCTGAGGGGTACAAAATAAATCAGATTTCTTTTTCGATCAAACGTACGATGTGAAATCTTCGGTTTTCCTCTTCCTCTATCCCATAGGTACAGTGTTTGAATCAATAGAGAACTTTTTCTTCTGTATGAATAGATATTATTCCATTCCAATTCCTTACCAATACCCCTAAGGAAAATCTCGAATAGGACCCAAAATTGATTCTTCAATGGGGGACCGTACAAACCTGTTATATGAAATGCACCAAACCCAAAGCAAGCCACTCCTGAAAGAAATAAATGAATTCCAAAGATCTTGGGTAACTCCAAAGAAGGTTTTCCTATACGTTCATTGATGAAGTCGTATTTCGACTAATATTATTTCGTGTTGTTTAATCTAGTGGTAGTACTCCGGTCACCGGTAAATGCCAACAGGGGTGGTGTTTTTTTTATTATATTGTGACTAAACTTGAATTTATCTCAAGCTGCCTACGTATCCAATCTCGAGGAATTGGAATCAAGCTGGCTGTAGTTCTTACAGGGATTTATATAGGGAGTCTTAACCCTAATTTTGCCGTATCCTTCAAGGATACGGTTAAACTGATAGTAAATGGGATTGATATGAATCCCTGATTATTAGGAGATAATGCCTCATTTGTATTTAGTGTTGAATCAGAGCCTTAATGATGTTAGATTCATTCCCCACGTTTATCATCACTTTATGGAAATGTGTGTATACGTGTGTGACCGCCGGACTGCTGGTTTGAGTCACTATGGTCACGCTCTGCGCATACTCTACAGCCGAGCGCGCCTGCGGTGGTGCGAGGAGTGAGGCCGTTACCCTCACCGGTCGGACTTCCGACCTCTGTTTCAGATGCCCTTCACACCCTACATGGGTTTAACTTATATACTCTCGACACGTGGCCAAGCGGTGACCGACCGCCATTCATCAAAAAAATTCGAGATCCCAATACACCCAATGCCGAGATAGTTGCCAAAAAGCATAAACCGTAAAACATAATATGTGCCCCACTACACTTTCATAACTCCAAATACCCGGATTCGCTATGCGTTCCTCCTGTAATACTCCAACCGCCCCATGAATTGGTTATTCTAAACGATTCATGAAGGGTATAACGAACATACCTCGCCTCCACATTGGATCAAGAACAGGATCGGAAGGATAAAAATCGCTAATTCATAGAGAGCCATCGAACCAAATTTCAACCAAAGAACTAAAGCCGTATGCATTATATGAACATAAAGCAATCGGCCGGGATCATTCAATACAACAAAGATGAACACGATACCAAGGCAAACCCATAGAAATTCCCCTTTATCCTTTATCAAAGATAGTTTATCAAAGATAGATAGACACTCGTAACTTTATTGTATTAGAAAAGATTCTACTGTGACTATCCTATCGATCCTCGCTATTCAGTAAATTATAAATTATTTAAGAAAGGAAGTTAATAGTTATTCTTTTTCTATTCTACGGAATAATTATGTTCATAGGAACAAAAAGAAGCAGATTATTCTATACTCGATAAGTATCAATATGCAATGGGGTTGAATAACATTTTCGAGTAACAAATACATACATATCTACTCATACCCGATTCTTACTAATTTAACTTTATTCCTTCTTTTTTTCTTTCTAACTTTTTGTAATCTATGCAAAAAAGAAATCCGATAAAAGCTAATATTTAAAAATTATAAACACAATAAAATCATTTTCTTACTTTTTTACATCAAAGTGAAATATATTACTTAGTTTTTTTCTTTAAGCAAATGCCTATTGGTGTTCCAAAAGTACCTTTCTGAAGCCCTGGAGAGGGAGATGCATCTTGGGTCGACGTATAGTGCGACTTGTCGATATATCTTGGGTCATATGGGATTTACCCGTTCTCTCCTCAATCGAGATATCCTCCGCTTCACGCCAAGAAGGAGTCATTAAATCATAAAAATTTGGAGCGTTAAGTGCAATTTGATCCGCTTTTGAGAGGATCCATATTACTATTTATTATTCACAATTACAATGATTTATGGTTGGCTTGGTTGAACTAAAAATAAATAAATTATTCAGGCTCTGTTTAGAAAAGCCCAACTCAATTAGTAATATATCTACGATTCCTAGTTCGATCCTAAACGATTCCTATGTGGAATATCTGTGGGTTGATTTCAAACTATTAATCAAAACTTGGTAGAACGTATAAACTGAATTGAAAAAATAAGCAGAAAGTCATAAAAAAAAAGAAAACAGTAATAACAATATTTGTCCTATATGTGCAAATCAAAATCGAGTCAATCTTTACCCATAGTAGAGCATAAACCTAAAAAAAGAAAAGAGACTCACTCAGGAACAAGAAAATATCATTGGGGTTGGTTGATGAAACAATACATCAATGAGAAGTTAATTCAATAAATTTAGTAACTTTTTATTTATTAGAATTATAAGAAATAAGCAGTAAAACTTGTCTTTATTCAAGAATAAAATCTTTTTTTGAGGTCTGGAATCCATACATTGATTCTTTTTTTTTTTTTGTTTTTGAGATTTTTTTGAACCGTATGCATCAAAAGGTGCGTGTACGATTCCAAAGGGATACTATTGTACCCTAATTAATCAACTTTATCGAGAAATATTACTTTTTTTAGGACAAGCAGTAGATAGCTAGATCTCAAATCAACTTATTGGTCTTATGATATATCTTAGTATTGAAGATGATAACAAGGATCTTTATTTGTTTATAAACTCTCCCGGCGGGTGGGTAATACCCGGAGTAGCTATTTATGATACTATGCAATTTGTGCGACCAGATGTTCATACAATATGCATGGGGTTAGCCACGTCAATGGGATCTTTTATCCTGGTCGGGGGGAAATTACCACACGTCTAGCATTCCCTAACGCTTGGCACCAATGAGATTTTTCTTAAGAAAAAAGGGAAGACTGTGCCTTCGCCCTAGGAAATAGTAAACAATAATAGCATGGCACTTTGCATTCGATATTATAAATTTTTTGATTCTTTTGAAAAACATTAGATTTAGTTTATGTATCGAGAGAGTAGTATGAGATTAAAGGGTCTTCTCCATTTTATAATTGGGAGTTGGGTTTAGCGTCACAAACCTTTTTTGTTCACACTATCACACTAAAAGGCTCTTAACAATATTCATGTTATCAAAAGAAAAGAATCCAAGAGGTGCGCAAAAAAAATATTTTTTCTTTGATTGGAACAGAAAGAAACTTTGGGATTGCCGAATCACATCCAAAACAAATCAAATTAAGATAGATAATTAAGATAGAAGGCAACGGAGCCATCATAGTATTTTAGACATATTCCGAAAGAAAGGACGGCTATTTGATCATTTAACCACCTGGGTATGATATCTTCTATTTTTCTCTTTCTTTTTTCAATAAAGAGGCCAAGTTAGGTTAATCTTAGTGCAGAGCCGTATGCATATGCAAGAGGGATGCATGTACGGTTGTTCAATCGATCTTTTTCATATTATTCTATTCTTTATCTTTATTTTCTATCCGTTTCATCATGTAAGCTAGAAATTTTTTTAAATTCTGTTACTATTTACTATTATCAGGGTAATGATCCAAGATCCATCAACCTGCTAGTTCGTTTTATGAAGCACAGACGGGACAGTTTATCTTGGAAGCAGAAGAACTGTTGAAACTACGCGAAACCATCACAAGGGTTTATGGACAAAAAATGGGCAAATCCCTATGGGTTGTATCCGAAGACATGGAAAGAGACGTTTTTATGTCAGCAACAGAAACACAAGCTTATGGAATTGTTGATCTTGTAGCGGTTAAATGAAAATAACATGTAATTCACGCAAATTTGTGATTGGAAATTTTTTAACTGCCTTTAATATTTATTAACATACTGTTTAGTTTAAGAGAAATAGACATAATTCATAATCATCCGGTTAAGATCAATCTAAACCAGTCTATTATGTATCCAATTCAACTTGCCAACTACTAAACAACTTATTAGAAATACAAGACAACCAATCAAAAATGTCACTAAATCCCCCGCTCTTAGGGGATGTCCTCAACGACTGTTAGAAAATTGAGGTTTGAATAACAACAACAATGTCGAAAAACACAGGAAAACTAAAATTCAGAAATTCGGTTTGCTTGATATGAACGTAGAATCATGTAAACATTTTCCTACAAAAGTTATTTGCCCTTCATCAAATGCCTAGGGTGACACAAATACTTTTGTGAGATAAGACTACGTTTTCCTTCAAATTTAGGCACAAAAGATGAAGATTACTCTTGGAGATAGTTTAAGGTGTTTTTTACTTTCAAAGATGAATGTGCTTATCTTTTCTATATGTTTAAAGCACTCAAAAAGATCTTATATATTGATGGAAAACCGACCTCTTATGTATGCAACCTTTGGAAATAAGTTATATACATAAACAGTTGAAAAGGATCAAAAGACACACCATTTCGAATTTTCGATCGCATCCGTGCGGATGAAGTTATCATCCGGACGGATATATCACAATATCAAAGTTTTCACCGCTTGAAATTTTTCATCCATGCGGATAGATTCTTATCCGCATCGATAACTATCTGCTTCTCCAAATTCTGAATTTTGGTCCTTTAAGTGGATTTTCAGTCCTTTAAGTGATTTTCCCGAACTATACTTGATCATTTAAATCCGTAAACTCGTAGATACTTATATGAGTGTACACTCCGTACCTACAAACTCATATTATAGCATTCCGAGTTCACCCATATTTGTACCAAGCCCCGATAACATAAATGAACATGGTAACACTTAAATTACCAACAATCCTCCCCCATTTAAGTGTATTCCTTGGTTTAGCTGAATAACAGTCAAAACATAGCAACTCATGCATCAATGATAATGTCACGAAGATTGAATTATCACTTAGTAAAATTACACATTTTAAATATTCGAGTATTAGGGTGTGTCTAAGCATTGAACCCCTTTACACGTTTTGAATACATGAAGATAACATACACATGAGTTAATATAACTCCAAAAGCTTATTCTTGACACTAATTATTCAGGCCTTGTGTCCATTTCCATTCATGAGCATATAGAAAGCCAACTCTCGAACTTTCTTGAAGCGGCCAAACTTCATACTCATATAGGTGAGCCTTTATATAATCGTGCACCTGCAATAGCACTTTGTCAAAGACTCATTATGAAGAATCCTTCATCCTTAACTTACAGTAATAGCACATACCTCGGGATAATATCATGTGCTCAAATCTAGATAATAGGCCTTCCACATTGAATTCTCGCCTCTAACATTGTATTAGAGGGAATTGGGTATCCTATCACCAAGATTCAAATGAGTTGTAAACCCATCCCGATAACAGACTTTTGTACCAAGTCTCTAGCCAATCCTTTTGTTAAGTGATCAGCTAAGTTATGTTGAGATCTCACAAACACAACCGAAATCACCCCATGAGTGATCAACTCACGAACCGCGCTATGTCTAACGCCCAGGTGTCGCGACTTACCATTATACACTTGACTATAAGCTTTAGACAAGGTAGAAGCACTATCACAATGGATAGAAATGGGTGATATTGGTTTTGGCCACAATGGAATTTCATAAATCAAATTCTCAACCACTCAAATTTCTTTTCGGTGCATCTAAGGCAACAAACTCGGACTCCATAGTCGAGCTAGTAATACATGTTTGCTTTTTGGAAGCCCATGAAATGGCACCTCCTCCAAGTAAAAACACCCAACCACTTGTAGAAGAATGATCCTCTACATTGGATATCCAACTAGCATCCGAGTATCCTTTTATTACAGAAGGGTGACCAACATAAGTCAAGCCAAAATCCTTGGTAGACTTAAGGTATCTTAGCACACGAGTTACAGCACGCCAATGATGGCTGCTTGGATTACTCGTAAACCTGCTTAGCTTTCCAACCGCATAAGCAATATCTGGACGTGTGCTAGTCATAGCATACATCAAACATCCTATCACCCGAGAATACTCAAGTTGTAATATCGGATTTCCCGTATTAGGCATGAGTTTCTCATTAGGATCCATGGGAGTGTTAGCCGGAGTGGAGTTATCACAATTGAACTTCTTCAACACTTTCTCAATATAATGAGATTGTGTCAGAGAGAAACCTTTGTCACTCCGTTTTATCTTGATTCCTAGAATCACATCCGCCTCCCCCATGTCTTTCATAGAAAAACTTGGTGACAAAAATGCTTTGAAAAGGTCAACTTGATCTTGGTTAGTTCCAAAGATCAACATGTCATCAACATATAAGCAAATTATCACACCATTACCGGTATTGTCAAATTTGCTATATATACACTTGTCTGATTGATTAATCATAAAACCATGAGACAAGATAATTTCATCAAATTTATGATGTCATTGTTTAGGTGCTTGTTTAAGACCATACAATGATTTAACAAGCTTACAAACCTTATGCTCATTTCCAGGCAAAATAAAACCTTCCGGTTGTTTCATATAAATATCTTCTTCCAAATCTCCATTTAAGAACGCCGCCTTAACATCCATTTGATGGATTACCAGATTGTTAATTGCTGCCAATGCAATCAACAATCTTATTGTGGAGATTCTAGCAACCGGTGCATAGGTATCAAAATAATCAATACCTTCCTTTTCTCTAAAGCCTTGAATTACCATTCTGGCTTTATACCTGTCGACAGTGCCGTCAACTTTCATCTTTCTTTTAAAGATCCACTTGCAACACAAAGGTTTGCAACCATGCGGGAGATCCGCAAGAATCCACGTGTTATTTCCCATTATGGAATCCATCTCATCATTGACGGCTTCTTTCCAAAATGACACGTCTCGAGACTCCATAGCCTCCTTAAACGTCTTAGGATCTTCATCAATATTATAACAATATGAATATTGGAATCCTACTTCATCTCTTGTTCTTTCTACCAAATAAGTTTGATAGTCGGATCCAAAAGACTTTGCTTTTCTAGCCCTTTTGCTTCTACGAAGCTCCAAAGGTTCATCGAGAATTAATATCATTATTATTCTCCACTCCAACATTAATCGGAGTTATAATCCTTCGGTCTTTGTATAGACGAAAACCGATTTTCATCAAAGATAGCATCTCTTGATTCAATCACAGAATGAATAGCAACTGAATCATTAGGCTCTATGACATAGAACCTATAAGCCTTGGAATGCATAGCATATCCAATGAATATACAATCAATGCCTCTTTCACCCAAGGTTTTAATCTTAGGCATGGTAAGCCTTACAACAGCCCTACATCCCCAAACTCGTAGATAACTCAAGTTTGGCTTCTTTTTGAACCAAAGTTCATATGGGGTAATAAGATTCCTTTTATTAGGAACTCTATTCAGCAAATAACAAGCCGTTAACATGGCTTCTCCCCAAAATCCCTCACTCAAACCTGAGTAAGATAGCATGGAATTAACCATCTCTTTAAGAGTACGGTTTTTCCTTTCCGCTATACCGTTTTGCTGTGGCGTGCAAGGCGCCGTAACCTCATGTATAATCCCACATGACCCGAAAAAGGTTGGATCAAAGTATTCACCACCTCGATCGGTACGCAACTTTTTAATTTTAGAGGTTAATTGCAACTCAACTTCACTTTTATAGATTTTGAATTTATCGATTGCCTCATCTTTAGAATGAAGTAAAAACACATAACAGAACCGAGTATAATCATCTATAAAAGTCACTACATATCTTTTGTTGCCAAAAGAAGATGTAGCACAAAAGTCACATAGATCACTATGGACAAGATCCAAAACTAAAGACGACCTTTCAACACTATGAAAAGGTTGTCTAACCATTTTGTTCAACAGACATGTATCACATTTATTTATATTCATATCAAAAGATGGAATCAAATCATGTTTAACAACATGCGTTTGTAATGAACATGTCCTAACCGAGCATGCCATAAAACAGAAACATTAACATCATGATTCATACAAACATTATTCACAACATCATGCTGAATGTTAAGCATAAACATACCATTACAAAGATAACCAAATCCTATGAATACACCACACTTACTTAAAATGTACTTATCCGACTCATAAACTTGTTTATAACCTTCTTTACATAAAATACTACCAGAAACTAAGTTTTTTCGAATACATGGAGCATGCAACACATGTTTTAAAATTACAAATTTGCCGTAACTAAAAGGTAAAACAACGATTCCTCTTCCACGAATGGCGGCCTTTGACTCGCTTTCCATAAAACAAAGATGGATCCATCGTTAATGTGTTCATAATCTTTAAACCAACGTTGATCCTTGCAGACATGCCTTGTCGCACCGAGTCAATCCACCAAGCAACATCATCATCCTGCACATAAAATGCCTCAGAAATTAGTGGTACATAATTCATATCAGAATTAAATCCACAAACAATATTCTGACCTTGATGTTTAGGAGCACCTTGGTCCTGCACCCTGGGCCCGAATCGTTGTTTGGCCCTTTCGATTTTTTACAAATCGACAATCAACTTTAAAATGCCCAACTTTTCCATAAACCCAACAAGCACCTTTCGGTTTCTTGTTGGCATCTTTGCCGTTGTTTTTAGATGATTGCCCTTTTCTTTCTTTCCGGTTTTTTGAGAACTTTCCCGGTTTCCACCATATTTATGGAAGAAGAAATCATTGTCTCTTTACCCTTGGTTTTACTGTTCTCTTGCCCCCTTAGAGATTCCTCTATGCGCAAGTGACTATCAAGTTGTACCAGAGACAACTCTTCTTTCTTATGTTTCAGAAAATGTTTAAAATATTTCCAAGATGGTGGCAATTTATCAATTATACTTGAAACAGAAATAGACTCATCCATTTCCATTTTGTGTTGTGCAAACTGTCCCAAAATGCGAAGCAATTCATTATACTGTTCCATTACCGAACATGAATCCACCATATTATATTTCATGAAGTTTCCAACCAAGAACTTTTACTGGATGCATCTTCATCCATGTATTTTGATTCTAAAGAATCCCAAAGTTCTTTGGCGTATTCAACGTTTTGGTAAATATCGAACAAATGCATCGACATACCGTTCAAAATGTGGCCTCTGCAAATGTAGTCATCATTCTCCCACTTGTTCTTCTTTCTCAATTCTTCCAAAGGTCCATCCTCCATCGCTTCCGGCATCGGTGTACTAAGCACATACACAACCTTCAAGGTTGTCAACAAAAAGTGCATCTTTCTCTGCCATCTTCTGAAATTTACTCCATCGAACTTTTCCAACTTCCCAAAATTTGCAGTCATTTCTTTGACACTCGACATTGTAAACTAAATAAATTTTGTAGACTGTTAGAAAATTGAGGTTTGAATAACAACAACAATGTCGAAAAACACAGGAAAACTAAAATTCAGAAATTCGGTTTGCTTGATATGAACTGTAACGACCCACTCCCGACCCCTAGGTCAACTGGGGTCATTCTAGGAGCAGGTTGCGAGGCTTTCGCATAGACATCCATAAAATACCATAAATCCCAAATATTAATATAAATCCATCGAAACGCTTTCAACATTTCACTAGCTAGTTACATCAAAATTACAACATTAGAATCCCAAATTGATTTAAATCCACAACACGAACCATGTCATCAACTTTTCTAAGGCATATCCACCATGTAGTGATCTTGATAAATATCATTGTTCCAAATTTTCCGATCTCTTATCCTGGGTCAACCGCCTGTATTTATTTTAAAAAGAAGAGGAAAGGAAAAAAAAACACAGAAGGAATAGAGTCGTCAGCAAAAACGCTGGTATGAGCCATGTGCGATAGTGTTACATATAAGTAGAATAATAATATTTGATGGAAACAAAGAATAAACGGATCGATCATTACTTGAATTTTAGCCGTGTCTTTATTGTACAATCATTACTTGAATTTACGAGAAGTTATCATTAGATTACTTGACACCGACTTGGCCTAGTCGATGAGTCAATACCAACCAAACTCCACACGTTAACACGATTTGCTACCGCACTTCAATAAGCAAGCTCTTGCCTGACAACTCCGGCCGATTGTCAGGGAAAGGGTTCAGACCTTCGCCCAGTGAACCTCCCAAAGGGCTCCAGCCAACTCCACTGCCCTCCGAACCATGACACAATCGTCAGCCCTTGCTTTCCCAATCATGCACATGGAACTTTGGGGAATTTTGGTACCATTACTCTAGGACTATCGATGAGCCAAAGTCAAGAGGCCCCGAGACCGGTGACTAGCCGTTCTGCGGTGCAATAACCCTAACTCAACTAGTCGCTTAGAGTTCTGCACTGCACACGCAATGCAATCAAGCAAGCATGACCACGAGTTGAATATCATTATCTTTCGTTAAACGTGAAGTGATCGGGCATTCATGTCAAGATCAAACCTTATAAAATATAATAAATAATATTTTGAAGAACTTTAAGATAATGTTAAATGCATCAGCACCAAAATATATAACCTTTCAATTTAAATGACATGTGGATATAACTATTCTATCGAAATAAACAAATTGATGAAAGACACTCTTTGGGTTTCAGCAGAATAAAACCTACCATTTACTTATGACAAAAAGACAAGTAATATCAAATAAGAATCCTTTTGAAAGTAAATTGATAAGAAAACACATTTTTACTTGTATAGAAATAATAAAACTCGCATTTGTTTAATAGTATCACATTTTGTTTAATAGTATCACATTTTGTTTGTAAAGCTTAATAATAACATATTTGCTATTACCGAAGATAAGATCTCACAAAAAAATGACAAATTTATATCTATATAAGTATTATATCGAAAATAGATTAAGAAACACACAATAGCTTTTATGAAAATACAACTCACCTCGGTCCTATACAACCGATTAAGATGCATGGTTGATATACAATCCCAAATGTGAGCACTTTCTCATGTGATGCCGACCATAAAATTTGTCCATCATATGACTCTTTCATGCACCAGCATCGACATAATAGACATCTAATTGCAACCCGCAAAAAGCACCGTCGTATATTTTCCATAAATCTTTCCTTATTAGTGTACAGCACATCTTGCTGTACGTCTATCCATTACCGTAAAACACAAGCCTTCCTTAAGAATCAGAAGAAGCTAGCCCAGCCACCCCCTTCCAAAGTTCCATTAGTTCTGATCTCTAACATTATTAGAGTGGCGATGGTAAGCCGATGAAGTAGATGAGTATTATGTGATGGTGACTATAGCATGTGTAATAAAACTTTTAAGGTGAAGACATATGGGCTGGTGCGTTGTGGTGAGATGTTGGGGTTTGATGAAGGTCATGACGAGTGGCTATGGCGGAAATGGTAGCCAACCAGCGACAATGAAGGACATATATTTTGATGACCTTGGATCAGTCCCATGGTGTGGTTTCAACCTGCAGACAATGGTGATAAAAGTAGGCGGATATGGCTACTCCCGGGTGGCTTAACTGTGGGTTATGGCGGCAACGGTGACGGCATAGCCGATTGGAAGACGGTGAAAAGATATGAGTTTGGTAAAGAGAAAAGAATGCCTTACAAACCAAAAGATATGCGAAATATATAGCTGATCATTACCCATGTGAATTGAAGAGCCGACGGTTATTTTTTTTTATTAAAGGCCTTAATACCAAAACTTGAATAGCTTGACGGTTTCTTCTTTTTTTGGTGGAATAATGAACAACAAATATGGTGAGCAATTAGTGAAAATTAATACTATTTCCATTATACACTTATGTATACCAAGTGTGAGGTCACCAATGTGTGGGCTTTAGTTGCTAACGAAATCAATATATATAGACTATCTCACATGTCACAACTACAAATGGCTACACTTTAATTAGTATGATTTCTTTTATCTTATTATAATCATCAAATGTTTATCAATATATTCCAGATGATATAGTCTCCTACCTATATGTAAGAAAAACAAAATAATAATAATAATAATAATAATAATAATAATAATAATAATAATAATAATAATAAAATATCGCTTATAGTATAAAATAATAATGTCACACCCAAATCATCTCTACATTGAAAATAGTTTAAACTTTTCACAGCTTAATCAATAGTATTAAAATACATATATCACTAGATCTTAATAATTCAGAATAAAATGAATAAAAGTTATCTGGCCAATTATTTAGAAATCCTTATAAAGTCATTTATAAACAAAAAGCAAAAATCGGGTTGTTACATGAACGTAGAATCATGTAAACACTTTCCTACAAAAGTTATTTGCCCCTTACTGAATGCCTAGGGTGACACAAATAATTTTGTGAGATAAGACTACGTTTTCCCTTCAAATTTAGGCACAAAAGATGAAGATTACTCTTGGAGATAGTTTAAGGTTTTTTTTACTTTCAAAGATGAATGTGCTTATCTTTTCTATATGTTTAAAGCACTCAAAAAGATCTTATATATTGATGGAAAAACCGACCTCTTATGTATGCAACATTTGGAAATAAGTTATATACATAAATGATTGAAAAGGATCGAAAGACACACCATTTCGTATTTCGACCGCATCCGTACGGATGAAGTTATCATCCGGACGGATATATCACAGTATCAAAGTTTTCACCGTTTCAGCCTTTCATCCATACGGATAGATTCTTATCCGTACGGATAACTATCTGTTTCTCCAAATTCTGAATTTTGGTCCTTTAAGTGGATTTTCACCCTTTAAGTGATTTTCCCGAACTATACTTGATCATTTAAATCAGAAACTCAGATACTTATATGAGTGTGCACTCCGTACCTACAAACTCATATTATAGCATTCCGAGTTCACCCATCTTTGTACCAAACCCCGATTACATAAATGAACATGGTAACACTTAAATTACCAACAACGTCGAGGAACATGTCCTCGGGTGTATGCACGACTCGTTTCGATCATATAATGAGCCGGTACAAAAACAAAAAAACAAGGTGCCAATATCAATGGTGAGTACCGGTAAGGAAAATAGGATAGAATCGAGGATGGGGCCTTTTTTCTGTTTATTATTTATCGAAAACAAAGAAACAAAAAACCCCTTTCATATTCCTGCATTGTGTATGAATTTTATGGCTTCCATTGGTGCAAATCAAATTACCGTAATGTAAGATGAGAAGCAATTCTCCATTGGTATAAAATGATTATCCATTAAGCGGAGGAAATTTTTAAGCATAAAGATTACGAGCCTACTCATCAAGAACGGACTATAAAGCGGTCGACTACCCACCTAACTTTCCTAATTAAATATTGTTATCAGATAGATGGGTTTCATTGTGAAAGGACTATTACCGGATAATTCATGGGTAGAGTAAAAGAGGATGAACTATACAAGTTACCAATAACCTGGATTAAATGAAGTGAAGGCTCCGGTGTATAGAGAAGACCTCACCGTTTAAGAAGTTACCATAGAAAGGATTAAATTTCTTTCTTATTTCGCATTGAAATAAAAAAATCGTGGTTAGGAAGGTTATAGTAGCCAAAGCCATTGGAATTTCCAGTTTATACATTGGAAAAATCCGTTTTGTTATTAATAGATTAGGAGGTGTTAAAAGAATAACTGAAAGAGAACAAATCAATTAGTTATTCGTGAAAGTTTCATCTATTCAATGACTAGAATTAGACGTGGATATATAGCTCGAAGACGTAGAACAAAAATTCATTTATTTGCATCAAGCTTTCGAGGGGCCCATTCAAGACTTACTCGAACTATTACTCAACAGAGAATAAGTGCTTTGTTTTCATCTCATAGGGATCGGGATATTAAAAGAGAGAGAGTTTCATTGCCTGCAGGATCACTTTCGTATAAACGCAATAATTTGCGAGAGTGGAATATTCTATAGTAATAGTCGATTAATACATGATCTGCATAAGAGACAGCTTGATTCTTAATCGTAAAATACTTGCACAAATAGCCATATCAAACAGAATTGTTTTTTTATGATTTACAATGAGATCACAAAAGAAGTAGATTAGAAAGAATCTGCTGGAATATTGTAAACATGTTTTCCCGGAGTTCAGTCTCCGGGAAGGTAGAATAGAAATGATTAAGATAAAAAAAGTAGTCAAAATGAATGAACACGTTCAATACAAAAAACTTTCTCAAATTCTTTTTTTTTCATATGACACATCTGGATTCTCGAAAAAAAAACCAATATTGTCTTTGAGTTTGGATTGAAATTATCATTCAAGAGTAAACCATTTTAATTCTGGTTCTAAGACCTCTAGTTCTATCGGTTAACTCGGTTTTTTCAAATTGTTTCTGATTATTGAGAAAGGGTAACAAAGATAAAATACGAGCTTGTTTTATAGCCATAGTAATTAAACGTTGTTGTTTCAAGGTCAATCGATTCACTCGTCGCGATAAGATTTTTCCCTGTTCACTAATAAATCGACTAATTAAACTCATATTTCTATAAGAAAATTGATCCCCGATTGAATAGAGGCAAACGCCTACGAAAAGGTCCTTTTGATTTAAGAAAACGTTGCTTGGATTTATCCATGGTTTGTTTTATTATTTAATTTTATTCTTTTTCTTTAAAATTCTATTTCTTAATTTGAATTCATTTTAATTCAAAATTAAAATACGATTTTTTTCGATTTAGATTTCTATTTATATAGAATTGTTCTATTCGATTTAATTTTGAATTATAGATAGATATAGATAGAATGCCATCCCCTTCCCTTACTTGAAGGGGTAATATACAGGTACTCAATTCGATCTATTTCTTTATCTCCCCATGAATCGTATTCTTATAACAATACGGACAGAACTTTCTCAATTCTAATCGATTAGGTGTATTGTGGCGGTTCTTTTGAGTAATATATCTAGAAATGCCCGTTGATACCCTATTAACGTTGTTTCGGGCAAAGCTGGTACATTCCAAAATCACCGTTACTTGAACATCTTTACCCTTGGCCATGAACCTCCTTTTAATTTTTGATTTACTCAACTTTTCAATTGTTGATTCAAAACGAATAAGTAAAGGACGAAGAAGTAAAGGGCAGAAGATTTCTAAATTTTATTTCAAATCGAAATAGAATATTTCATTTTTTATTTAAATATCTTGGATATTATTCTTTACTTAGACCTTCAACCCACATTTCTATTCTACTTCCATTCTTTTATTATATTTAGGAATATTGATTGACATAAAATTGAAATTAAATTCGAATTGGACCCCCAATTTCCCAGATGTTAAAGAGACTTTCTTTTTTCTCTTTCCTCCCTTATTTCCTTATTTGAATTCTAAAAAAAGGGAAAAAAGAGAAAATATGAGAAGAGATTAGTCACAGATATTTGATTCTATTTTTAATCTTCTTTATTCCTTACTATGTTATTAATTAGAATGAAAAAAGGGGATTGTTAGCGCATCCGAAAAAAAACGATTACTCTCTATTAATAGACCCGCTTAAAGCCCCAAACCATAGCGTGCTTAGTATGCGGTGCCACGGAGAGAGATATGTTTTGAATCCGCATTGAAAATCCTCCTTTTTATTTATTGTAATATTTTTATTGTAAAAAAGAAAACATATATGATTCAATAGATAGGTCGTTAAAGACCAGACCCCCAATAATTGTACACGTAATACCAAATTAAAATGGGATTCCTTTATTTTTTTATTAATAAGTATTCATTTATCCAATGATCCAGTAAAAGTCAATAAGATAGTACCTTATCATAAAATTATAAAATAACTAAAAAAATTATAAAAGTCAATAGATAATCTCTTGCGTTGTAGGAATTTTCTATTGAATGAAGCAGTGTTTTCCATCAAGAAAGATGAAGCAAAACAAAAATGAAAATTTTTAGCACTTACTTTCTATACTAATTATAATTGCGTTGCTGTGGCAGTTTTTTTAGTATTTTATAATTTTATGATAAGGTACTATCTTATTGACTTTTCCTGGATCATTGGATAATTGAATAATTATTAATAAAAAAAATAAAGGAATCCCATTTTAATTAGGTATTACGTGTACAACTATAGGGGATCTGGTCTTTAACGACCTATCTATTGAATCATATATGTTTTCTTTTTT
Organism: Gentiana macrophylla; assembly: GCA_026214975.1. Lineage (NCBI taxonomy): Eukaryota > Viridiplantae > Streptophyta > Magnoliopsida > Gentianales > Gentianaceae > Gentiana > Gentiana macrophylla. The sequence continues at coordinate 19,707 of JAOBSW010000823.1, read as the reverse complement.
ACAATAAAAAATATTACAATAAATTAAAAGAAAGATTTTCAATGCGAAATTTAAAAACATATCTCTCCGTGGCACCAGTACTTAGTACGCTATGGTTTGGGGCTTTAGCGGGTTTATTAATAGAGATTAATCATTTTTTTCCGGATGCGCTAACATTACCCTTTTTCATTCTAGTTAATAACATAGTAAGGAATGAAGAAGATTAAAGATAGAATCAAATAACTGTGACTAATCTCTTCTCCTATTTTCTCTTTTTTCCCTTTTTTTTAGAATTCAAATAAGGAAATAAGGGAGGAAAGGGAAAAAATAAAGTCTCTTTAACATCTGGGAAATTGGGGGTCCAATTCGAATTTAATTTCAATTTAATTTCAATCAATATTCCTAAATATAATAAAAGAATGGAAGTAGAATAGAAATGCGGGTTGAAGGTCTAAGTAAAGAATATTATCCAAGATATTTAAATCAAAAATGAAATATTCTATTTCGATTTGAAATAAAATTTAGAAATCTTCTGCCCTTTACTTATTCGCTTTGAATCAAAAATTGAAAAGTTGAGTAAATCAAAAATTAAAAGGAGGTTCATGGCCAAGGGTAAAGATGTCCGAGTAACGGTGATTTTGGAATGTACCAGCTTTGCCCGAAACAACTTTAATAGGGTATCAACGGGCATTTCCAGATATATTACTCAAAAGAACCGCCACAATACACCTAATCGATTAGAATTGAGAAATTTCTGTCTGTATTGTTATAAGCATACGATTCATGGGGAGATAAGGTTCATTGGGATTCTTATTGGTTGGAACGTCCAGTTACCTTAGACGAAATTTGATCCTTTTTTCCTTCTCATCCAATCATTTTTTTCCGCATGGGATCGTAATGTCTTTCTACGGACTCGCAGGTCTCTTTATTAGTTCTTATTTGTGGTGCACAATTTTTTGGAATGTAGGTAGTGGTTATGATCGATTCGATAGAAAGGAAGGCGTAACGTGTATTTTTCGTTGGGGATTCCCTGGAAAAAATCGTCGCATATTACGTTGATTCTTTATAAAAGATATTCAGTCCATTAGAATAGAAGTTAAAGAGAGTATTTATGTTCTTCGTGTTCTTTATATAGACATCCGAGGGGGGGGGGGGGGGGGGTGGGGGCATTCCCTTAACACGTATTGATGATAATTTGACTCCAAGAGAAATTGAACAAAAAGCTACCGAATTGGCCTATTTCTTGCGTGCACCAATTGAAATATTTTGATAACCGGTAGATTCCCGCTTTATCAGGAGATAAAAACATAAAAAATCTCCTCATTTCTAGAACATAACTGAAAACAAAACTCTTACTTTTTTTTATCATTCTTCTTTTTTGTTACTTAATGACCAACACAAAAATGACAATGGCCAATCAGTGAATTTTTTGAAATAGTAGAGATAAAAAAAAAAAAAAAGGGTTGTTTCGTCTCAAAATCTTACTAATATTCATTAACATTATTTAAGGGAATCATTCATCGAGAGGAAACTCTTGTTTCAAATTTAACCTAATTCTGATTCAGATATTGATTCCCTATATTTTTTTTTTTAATATTTCTTTATTTCGAAGTGGATTCTTAGTCAATTTCTCTATTCTTTCTAGATTCAAAAACTAACCAAAAAATCCTAAACCCAATAACTAAATAAAAGAGATTCATAGGTTCCATACCTTGTATAGTATAGAACTCATAAGTGAAAGAAACATTTAATCACATAAAATGGACAAATGGGGTTGGTTGATTAACAATTCACAGAGGAAAAAATGGCAAAAAGGAAAGAATTTCCACCTCTGGTATATCTTGCATCTATAGTATTTTTGCCCTGGTGGCTTTCTCTCATTTAAAAAAGTCGGAATATTGGGTTACTAATTGGTGGCATTCGGTCATCCGAAATTTGTTTGAATGAGATTCAAGAAAAGAATATTCTAGAAAAGTCATAGAATTGGAGAAACTGTTGCGTCTTCGACGAATTGATCGAAGAATACTCGTAAATACGCTCTACACAAGCTTCAGATAGAATCCAACAAGAAACGATCCAACTAATTAAGTTACACAATGAGAATCGTATTCAGACGATTTTGAACTTCTCGACAAATATAATATGTTTTGTTATTCCAAGCGGGTATTCTATCATTGGTAATGAAGAACTTGCTATTCTTAACTCGTGGTCCCAGAAATTCCTATATAACTTAAGCGATACAGTCAAAGCTTTTTCTATTCTATTATTAACTGACTTATGTATCGGATTTCATTCACCCCACAGTTGGGAATTAATGATTGACTCTGTCTACAAAGATTTTGAATTTGTTCATAATGATCAAATTATATCTGGCTTTGTTTCCACCTTTCCAGTCATTCTTGCAAAAAAATTTAAATATTTGATTTTTCGTTATTTAAATCGAGTATCTCCGTCACTTGTAGTTATTTATCATTCAATGAATGACTGATAAAAAATAAAAAAATCCACTGATATTAATCTAATAAAATGAAAATTAGAGCTCTTGTTATTTTGTAGTTGTACATAAACAAAGTATTGAAAATCGTACTTACGTTTTCTATTTTTAACCATCTTCGGGATTCATCCGATATTTATATTATTCTTCAGAAAATCTCATTACAATAAAATTATTCCAAAGAAATTAGTTAAGTAACCAGCGATGAATCGTGGATAGGGAACTATACTAGCGACTTACCCTCTTATTGTAATTGTAGAAATTTCGGATCAACTATTGGACCATGGAAAATAGAAACACTTTTTCTTGGATAAAGGAACAGATTACTCATTCTATTTCCGTATCGCTTCTAATATATATCATAACCCGCCCGGACATTTCAAAAGCATATCCCGTTTTTTCACGGCAAGGTTATGAAAATCCACAGCGGCGACGGGCGTATTGTATGCGCCAATTGCCATTTAGCTAATAAGCTATGGATATTAAGGTTCCGCAGCGGTACTTCCGATATCAGTATTTGAAGCGGTTGTTCAATTCCTTATGATATACAAGCAAACGAGTTCTTGCTAATGGTAAAAAAAAGGGTTTTAAATTTTAATGTAGGTTGTTCTTATTTTACCGAGGGTTTTTGAATTGGCCCCTACCGATCGTATTTCTCCGAGATGAAAGAAAAGATAGGCAATTTGTCTTTCGTGAGCTATCGTCCCTAATAAAAAAATATATTCTTGTGGTAGGACCCGTCCCCGGCCGAAATATACCGAAATAGTCTTTCCTATTCTTGCCCCGACCCGACTAATAAGAAAGATGTTCACTTCTTAAAATATCCTATCTACATAGGTGGGAGCAGGGAAGGGTCGATTTATCCCGGCGGGAGAGCGGGAGTAACGGTTTATAATGCTACAACAAAGCAGCATAGTAAGCAAAATAATCCGAAAAGAAAAAGGAGGATATGAAATAAACATAACAAATGCGGGTGGGCGACAAGTGGTTAATATTATCCCCCTAGGACCAGAACTTCTTGTTTCAGAGGGTGAATCGGTCAAGTTGGATCAACCATTAACGAGTAATCCTAATGTAGGCGGATTTGGTCAGGGAGATGCATAAATAGTACTTCAAGACCTATTACGTGTCCCAGGACTTTTATTCTTCTTGGCATCTGTTATTTTATCACAAATCTTTTTGGTTCTTAAAAAGAAACAGTTTGAGAAGGATCCATTGATACAGAGCCAAGTCCAATAGACTTATTGGAGGGTCCCATTGGCGTGCATCCAGTAGGAATTGAACCTACGAATTAGCCAATTATGAGTTGGGCGCTTTAACCATTCAGCCATGGATGCTTAGCGGGGGTCCTCGTACATGGCGAATAACCAAATTCCAATTGAAATGAAATCGTTAGGATAAATCAATGCAATTTAGGAGGAATCAATGCGAGGACATCAATTCAAATCCTCGATTTTCGAATTGATAGAAATATTGAGAGAGATCAAGAATTCTCACTATTTCTTAGATTCATGGACCCAATTCAATTCAATGGGATCTTTCATTCACATTTTTTTCCGCCAAGAACGTTTTCTAAAACTCTTTTACCCTCGAATTTAGAGTATCCTACTTTCACGCAATTCATAGGGTTTAACAAGCAATCGATAATGCCAAATAAAAGAAATTATATCGATAAAAGAATTGATTAATGAGCCGTATGAGCCAGGAAACTCTCAAGTACGGTTCTAAAGGAAGGAATTGACTTACCTATTCTGACCGTGGAGAACAGGCCGTTCGGCAAGGAGATTCGGAAATCGCGGAAGCTTGGTTCGATCAAGCCGCTTAGTATTGGAAACAAGCTATAGCGCTTACTCTTGATAATTATATTGAAGCCCATAATTGGTTAAAGATCACGAGGCGTTTTGAATAAAAATATAAAAATGAAAGAGGAAGGAAGCCCTTTGTTTTGTTTAATCTGCATATTTTCTATTTTTTTTCTATTTTTTTCAAAATTGTCAAAATACTTTTTGCTCCTAGTTAAACATAAAAAAATCTTTAAAAAATATAAAATAAAAGATACCTTTTATTTTTCACGTACAGGATTACGTCCTGGATAATTAGATAGGAATCCAAAGAAGAAGTGAGAAACAAACAATATCACTACTGTATAAACGAAGAGTTTGAGAGTAAGCATTCTAAAATCTCCAAAATAATTTTTTATTCGAAAAAAATAGAAAAGAATAGAATAGGTTCTACAGTTTTCTACCGCATATCCTCTGTGAATACTAATAACCAAATTCGAAATAGAAAAGGATTTTCAGAAATTCATTTTGAAAAAATATTAACCAAAATCTAAATATCTTTTAGATCCGATCAATTGTTAGGATTTGTTATCAACTAAAGTAAAGCAGTCATTTTATCGTCGATTTTAAAATGAAATATTTTAGCGAAAACTTACAGTAGCTTGCCAAACAAAAGCTAAGAGAAAAAATAGCATATGTATGACGGGCATAACATCTATGATTGGATTCAAAAAAGCATAGGCCTCAGGCAATTCCGAAGAAAAAGCTATTTGAATATGAAAAAAAAGGCATAATGGCAAATCCCTATCAAACTACAAATATTAAGTATAGCAGACATTTTGTTCTATGAGATAATTCCATTTCGATTGAGTTATTTATATAATATAAATATATAAATAAAAGGAAAGGGTAAAAAAAGGGAGACAAAGAGTCTCTCTTTTTTTTTTCTGAATCCGCCCAACCAAAAGTCCTCCAATTCTCAAAAGAGAATAGAAGAGATCATACTTTTCATACAATATCTTTATTGAATTATATCTAATGATCAATAAATTAAGTTACAATCCCTATTTACACGTATTAAAATATTAATAACAATTTAATCGACTCTATAGCCAAAGTTGACAAAAAATCAATACTAATATTATTAATATTGTTGTTATTCGTGTCGAACAGAAATCTAAATGGGGCGTGGCCAAGTGGTAAGGCAACGTGTTTTGGTTCCGCTATTCGGAGGTTCGAATCCTTCCGTCCCAGAGCATATCCTTTATCACCTTTATTCATAAATGGATCCAACGACTATTCATGATTCCCTAATTGAATCAATTCCATACTGGTTCCAAATAGAAGAATGTTAATGTTATAGTAAAACTTCGTTTGAAACGATGTGGTAGAAAGCAACGTGCGACTTGAAGGACACGATCTGCTGTGTATTCCTTCTTCTATCTATCATCTTCTATTTCTATAGTTCTATAGAAACGAAGGTGCTCTTGTCTCGACATCCGTTGGGAGGGTAAATAGTCCACGATGCAGCTCGAGTAGAAAGTATTAATTTTTTTCTCGAAACAAAAATCTAGGGTTAATGTAAATAAAAAAATGGTCCTGATTTTTCTCCGCCATTTCTTTTAGTAGTCTGTAAGTGGTCTTTTTTGCAATAATAGTCTAACGAGCAAAAAAAAACGCCGACTGACGATCACGAACGCCAAAAACGCCGACGGACAACTTTTCCAGCCAAAAAAATTGCCATGTCAATGTTTATTGTAAAGGGATTTGAACCCACAACCTAAGGCTAAAAATCTTTAGCCTTGACCATCTAAGCTACAACAATATTTGTTATTTTAGAGACAACATATTAATTAAAGACACATTCAGTATAAAAATATTATAGAAAATCTAATAATAAAAACAGTTTTATTTTCTTATAAATTATAGATAGTATGTGATACGTTGTGATACATTTATTGAATGTTTATTTTAAGTAATATGAGAGGTTCTTAATTTTTTATTGTTCTTTTTTTTATTATGTTTTTTCGTAAATATGCAACATATTCTTGTCATGTCATGTTCTTCATTTCTTTCAACTCTTTTTCATAGTCACTAAACTGAATAATTAATTAAATTAACAAACGAAACGTTAAAATGAATGTATTAATTTTAATTATTCTCATGAAACAAAAGCAAGTCATTGACAAAAGGAAATATTAATTTCTCTGATTATAGCTAACGATACTGGTACGATCAGTCTGAAACAATAATTAACACTAAAACATCGAATGATATTACATTTCATCAAAAGTATATAGTACCATTGTCACATAACATTGCATGATTCGGTGTGTCAGAATGGTTCATTAAATTACGAGATGCTGACATGTCACATAACATATGTTAGAGTGGTTGTAACAGTAATATTATTCAGAAATTTGAGTATAACCACCTTAATCAACAAATTTAAGGGAAAAAAAGCATATATTAAGTTGAATGCATTTTACAATATATATATTATACATAAAAAAACAATAAAAATTTAAAACCTCTCATATTATTTAAAATAAACATTCAATAAACGTATCACCACGTGTAACAAGTACTATCTATACTTTACAACAAAAAAAAACTATTTGTATCATACTATCATTAGATTCTCTATATTATTTTTATATTGAATTTGTCTTTAGGTAATATGCTGTCTCTTACACAACAAGTATTGTCGTAGCTCAGATGGCCAAGTGTTCGAATCCTTTTAGAAGCAATATTTTATTCCTTTGAAAAAAAAAAGTGCTGTCATGGAAAGTGTGTTGACGTGGAAGACTGACATGTCAATTTCGGATGACGTGGCATTTTTTTGGCCGGAAAAGTTGTCCAGTCAGCGATTTCCGACGTTCAGGACTATTTTTTCAAAAAAAAGAACACTTACAGGAATAAAATTGTCGCCAGAGAAAAAACATGACCAAAAAAAAAAGTCTAGTTAGAGGACCAAAATTGTAATTTAGCCCTACGTGGTCTCTAGGACCGTGTGAATGTTAAAAACAAAAAATGAGTGTACATAAAGCGACAACCATGAACTTTTTGTAAATTATAATTATATGGAAAATGATATTGAAAATTTAGGTTTAAATCCATCTTTTAAACATTTATTGGTTTTAATCAAATTTTTTTTAATTGTAATAAGGATGAAATAAGTTTGTTTGGACAAAAATGACCTTAACGAGCATCGCCTTAATGAACAGCTGCAACCGGATGTTTGACCGCTCTGCGCTCCGTGAAATCCTTCCGGTCGTGAAAAAGGTACCATTGATGCAGAAATCCAAAACCCACTTCCCGTTCCCAATTTACAGCATCTAATCGCTCTCAAATGGGACCAATGTTGTATAAAAATTGCATCTTTAACAGGTATGGGGAAAAGGTTGTAGTCCAATGACGATTTCTTGCATAAAGAAAGAGATACACCCAGAATTCCATGAAGATGCAAAAGTATACTGCGATGGGGAGCTGGTGATGACAACATAATGTAGAAGATCTACAACGATAGAAATAAAAACTATAAACAAAAGCTAATCCAAGTTCTTAAGTGATTTTATTCATAAAAAGATTTCAACATTACAAGCTAAGCTTAACTTCTTGGAATTTATAAGTTTAAAAGCCTATTTACCTAAAACATACCCTTAGAAAAGCCCACTTGACTATTCATTAATTTAAAGCATAAATAAAAGGCTAATAATTATTATGATGTTCTACATCTTCTCCATCCTCTTTCACAGAAAGCTCGTCCACGAGCGAGTCCATTGGTGATGACAAGACAAGCACATTGAAACTCCCCGAGCTCACCAATAAATCCTTACGTGGATCAAGGCCGTTCACCATCTTATGGAACAACTTCAAAATCCTCTTAAATTGGCCATTCTTGTCCAAAATACTCAAACATAAAAAGATTGTTACAACACTTCGCTTAGCCATGACGAACGTATTTGAGTTGTTCTCCTCATTCCATCCTTCCCATGGCATAACTCATCCACGAGTTAGACCGAGGCCAATATCTGTTTGAAGATTGCAAAGCCAATGTTCATTGAGCACCTCGTCATGTCTGATGCCAACATTCCAAGAATGCATTCTCTGCTGCAAATATTTCTGCAACAGCTCAAAACAAGTGGAGTGTATGTGAGGAGTAAATATAGTCATAGTGTCTGCATGGGGCTTTCAACATAGGGTGTAGTACCATCAATTATTTGTATTACTTCAACTACTCTTTTGGAGCTAATGATTATGACACCATACTTTTGCAGTTGTTCCACCATTGCCTTCGTCGTCTTAAGTCCATTTTTAGTCCAAAATCTCAACACCCATATTTCCTTATGCTCCCATTCCACTTCACTGCATGTTGCAATTAGACATTTAGTTGTTAGAGCTCTATTACCCCCAGGCCACCACAGAGAACACATCACAGATTGGAGATCATTGGTGATGAGGAGCATATGAACCAGGAAAGTTGCATCTTTCACAACCATTGTATTGATGGCAACTGAGGAAGGTCCAAGACCTTGGTGCAATCTGCTGTTGTCATGCATGTATGCTAGCCCCTGTTCCCCACATTTGGTCTCCAATTCGATCAAAGCAGGGGTACAAGAGTCAGAATTCCAAGTATTTAGAAAACACACAATTCCGCCCAGATCGAATGGAATGGAGATATGAAATAGAAGTCCCAAATTCAAAGGCTGCAAGCCATCCTCAGCAACCATATGATCGGCTTCATCAAACGCTAAAATCTTCAAGTTTCCATAAGGTAGGGCGAAGATGATAACCGGGAAAGTTTCGGCTTGAATTACACTAGGCTTCTCCAGCTTCAGTTTTATGTATAAACTTTTGAGCAGCTCTGGAGACAAATTCAAGTTTCCAAATCTTTTTGCATCAGTGGATTCCCCACTCTTACCCTCATATTTAAACAAGATGCAGTAGTGGGAAAGAGGGTAATCCCCGGAATTTTGAAAAGCATGACTTCCACCTGGATCAAACAAGAGCAAGGTAATCACGTCAACAGAATGATTATGAATCATACAATCACCGAGAATTTGACATGTTAAGTTTCTGCTGTCATCAAGGAAGGAATTCAGGATCACAACAGCCCCGGTCAACCACGTTATCTCTTCCAACCCTATGACAATCCTTACTTCAGGAGACAACTTAAAGTTCTGATTATTCGACACATAATTGAGCTCCCAAAACCTCATAGGCAGATGTTCCAACATAGAAGCATCATTGGGAAGTTGTCTATAATTCATGGAAGTAACTTTGTACTCGAGCTTCAGCTTCACAGCTTCATGATCAGACTTCCTCTGTATAGCCTGGGCAATTTTACATGACAGAAGTTCAACTAACATTTGAACCCGCAAATCAGTGGCTCGTGTGCTTGTGGGGCCGAAGTTTCCACCGGGATCAAATAAAAGCGATACAAACTTGGAATTAATAGAGCCCATACACTCACTTAAAATTAAAGATGCCAAGTTCATGTAACCATCTACAAAGAGGTTTGTGGCTCTGTTAAATGCATCCAAAGGCAGTCCAGGTTGCTTGTCACATTTTCTTTTTCCTAGCCCTTCCACAACTTCAAGATCTTGAATGTCCATTACTGCCTTGCCTTGAAGTTCATATAGATCAGCTTCATTCTGTACTTGCTTGTTGTTGCACGATTCGAAGGATAACTTCATCGAGCACTTAGTATCAACAATCAAATGCTCCACCATTTCTTCTCCACTCTTATCAACTATGTTCCGAGTTTCAGAACCTTGGAAATTACCATTTGGTTGATAATGTTCTATAGCTCTTTCAATGCTAAAACTGGACGGTTTTGATTCCTCCAACGTTCCGATGTTGATGTCGGTGCTTTCATAAATACTCTCAGGTTCACCAAGAACTCCTAAATCACTTGTCCCATCCTGTTTATCATTGCACGAGTCAAATGGAACTTTTGACGAACACCTGGTGGGCTTCACCTCAACAAATTCGTTTGATTTTTCATTAACAGAAACTTCATCTAAGTTGCCATGCTTGTTTTCATCTTTAGTGTTCTTCTCTGAAGTCATTTTTACAGTGCTGTAGGGCTCATTAAAATCCTCATACCTGCTCTTCCTTTGTTTTTCAATTTGCTATGTACGCTTTGCAGCTGCTTCCATCTCAGTAATTCCCGTGGCATGGTAAAATCCATTTGTGGTATCGTGTGTATACTCCATGCTCCAGGTAATTTTGTAATCTTCAGACGGGCATTTCCTCGAACAGTTTGTGTGCAAGAAATTCTTAGCTAGTAAAGTCTTCATTCTAATCCAAGATGAGATATTCGATTTACCCTCCAAGCTTCTATGGTACTTTAATTGTTTCCACCACAATTCGGCTTCTCCGACGAGAGTGTAAGATGCCAATTTACATTGTAATCTATCGGATAGTTGTATTTCTTCAAAATAATTCTCAATCGCGTCAATCCAATCCCAAAAATCATCAATGATTGAAGTGCCATCAAAGGTGGGTAGGATCGATCGGTAATAGCTTCTCTTCTTTTCTCTGAAATTGCATTCGAATTGCTGATTTTCTTCACTAACCCAAGCCATTGAAGCACGAGGGAAATCTCGGCTAACTTGGTGGGTGTTGTAGTGTGATTGGTGTCTCAGCCCAAAAGAACCTCGATTCAATTTGGGTGTGAAAGAATCGAACTTTCGATCAAACGTCAACGGAATATCCCAACGGATCTTCGAATCCCGAACAACGTCGCGAATCCGGCTATCTTCCCAGCTCATTTTAGTCATCTACGAGCATTTGGAAAAATCTACGCTCTGATTACCAAATGATGTAGAAGATTTACAACGATAGAAATAAAAACGATAAACAAGAGCTAATCCAAATTCTTAAGTGATTTTACTAATAAAGAGATTTCAACATTACAAGCTAAGCTTAAGTTCTAGGGAACTAAGGGTATTTATAAGTTTAAAAGCTCATTTACCTAAAACATACCCTTAGAAAAGCCCACTTGACTATTCATTAAGTTAAAGCATAAATAAAAGGCTAATAATTATTATGATGTGCTACATCACAACAGGTGGGACCAAAAATGAGTATGTGGTGGATGTTTGGTCAGGTAACCATCCGTTTTACCTAGGAAGCAGGTCTCAGAATCTAATTGATGCTGATCAAGTTGAGAAATTCATGAAGAAATATAGCTTGCGTTTATTTTCGTTGAAGTTCTTTTATATTACTTCTTATAATTCTCTCAACAATCATTATTACCACTATAAATAAAAAATATTAAATTATCTTTCAGCATTTCATTTTATCTACTTTATTACTTTTGTATACCATTATTCTATTCATTATACTATTTTATTTTAATTTCTCTCATCAATTATTTCTATATCTACACATATTTCAAAAAACATTTTAACTTTCTAATCATTACTTCAATCATTTTTATTATATTTTATTATCCACTAGCAAACGGAACCATAGTGGTTTGGATTCATCATGGAGATCCCCACTCTTAAAGGGGAAATTATTATTTCGCCTCGGCGTAAATCGGTGCTAAAGGTGGCAAAAAGAAATGATTAAATTGTTAAATTGGGGTATTAATTAGTGGATTTTGTTGTTATACTTGTTGAAATGCTTGTTCCTTGTAATCTATTAAGTTGATTCCTGGAAATTAATCACTTCTCGTTGCTTATTGTGCTGCTATTTTGTTTGAATATTATGGCGCATTGTACAAATTTGGCAAAATATGATAACCGAATTATTTTCTCTCCTTCATTTATCAATGGATTGAGTAATTATACATCATAGGGGAAAACCTTACGTCCCATAAAATTTCAACTATGCCATCAACTTACTAAATATAGATTAATAATTAAATTAAGGGAAAAATGCAATTTACCCTCTTAAACTTTGTCACATACGATTTTTACAACCTCAAACTATTACTTGATCGATTTACAACCTTAAACTAGAACGAACATTTTGTAAATTTATAACCCCAAACTATTTTTTGATTAATTTACGACCTTAAACAATTATTTTGCTCGATTTACCCCCTAATTTCAAAAACAATATAAAGCCACTCTTAAATTAAGGGCAGATTTGCCTTTTACATTTTTTATTGCAAGGGCAAATTTGTCTTTACATATATCATCCATCATCTTTTATTAACTTCTCTCCACCACACCACAAACACAGCAGAACCCGTCATTTCCTTGCAACATATTAAAAGGCGATATTGAAAGCTTTTTTTTGAAAAGAAATTCTATATAGTTTTCTTCTTCTTTTAGGATCATGTACCATTGCCAATAGATCTATTGCAATTGCTTTGAGATCGAAAATCGTTAGGGGTTCTACCTTAAAAGAAAATTATCTGTTCTTTAACAGACGGGTCCCCTAAAGACAAACATGGGGATTTGGGACTAGGGGGTTTCCAGAAACTATATTTATATGTTCTTGTATACACTCCGTCGTCGTCTTTTTGAGCAGATCTCGCATTCCATCTTTCTTCTTCATCCTAAAGAAAACTGCTATTACGTCTTTAGTATTGGGGGGAAGTCATAACAATGGTAGTGATGCTTTGTAGTGCTGTGATGGTACGGGGGCGCAGGGGATAATGGAGAAGAAGACAAGTGAAAAGACAACTTTGTCCTTGATTTAAGTGTTCTTTTAGATTGGATATAAACAATGGGTGTAAAGTGAACAAACTATTCGTTTAGGGTTGTAATTTGAACACATAATAGTTTGAGGTTATGGATTTTATAAAAGGGGCCAGAGGCCAGAAGGACAAAATAAGATACAAAATGGGAAAAAGACGAAAAAAAATAATGGTTGATAAGATAAAAACACGCGCATATTACACGTGTTCATTACATTTGGTTGCAAGAATACGTGTAAGTAACACATGTAAGAATACGCGTTTTTGTCCTTCTCGATCATCGATGTTGAAATGAACACCGATTTGCGAATGAATGTTTATCTTGAGATATATAGAGCATGATGAATGATTTTAACGGTGAGGACACGGTGGTGATCAAGAAATGTGGTGGCGGTTTAAGTGTTTGTGAAGAACAAGTAAATCAGTCGACAAATTGGCAGAGTTTCTGCTTGTATTAGATTAATAGTTTAAGGTTTTTGAGGGAGAGATGGATCTCCTTTTTATTACAATGTGATCCTATATATATAGGCTAAAAAAGGTAAGTCGGTTTACTGTTCACCGATAAGACAACTAAGAGTACATAACTAAGTTAAGCATGCATGCAATACAAGTGTCTTAGCCAGCTGTAAAGTGTTGCCAGCTGGATTGGCCAGCTGGACAAGCATGGCGAGCAGCGAGAAGTATGGTCGAACAGCGGGCTCGTCTGTGCCTTGAGTATATTAGTTAGAATCACATGGAGAGAATGAGTCCGGCTTACTGTTGGCGGACACGATCTAGTTTGTAGTTAGCGGCTAGAAGAAGCTTGGTGGCGGCGACGTGGCGCGAAGCCCATTATCTATGTTGATGGGCCAAGATTGTAGGCCTCATGTGGTTGAACAGTACCCCATTCCAATCCGGGTATATCAATGGCCCCCTACTCTGTGCCTGGCGTGTCCGCCAAGGCGGAGAGTAGAATTTTGAAGAAGAACTTTAGGTGAAGCTCCTTTGTAGTCGCTCGTGACAGAGGATCGCCGATAATGCTCTATCGGGCCTAAATTAGTGTTGGTGAAAACCACTAGATGTATGCTGTGCATTTGTAGCGGACATGCTTGATCGCCGATAATGTTCTATCGGGCTTGAATCAGTGTTAGTATCGCGTAGCGAATTACCGATGATATGCTGTGCATTTGTAGCGGACAGGCTTGATCGCCGACAACGCTCTGTCGGGTTCATTTAAGTGATAAGCCACAGCGGTCATTGATTGGTGTTAGCCGCTTGTATTAAGGTTGGGAGATATTAATATGCTGAAGCCACGTATTCGGCGGATAAGCTGATGGTCGTCGAAAGAGTTTTGAAACGGTTGGAAAGTACAAACGGATGTATCGGTACATGAAACGTCACGTCAGTCACGTGCACTGACACGACGGTTGGAACTGAACCGTCCCTTGCTCTGATTGGCGGAGAAAAATCGGTAACCGTTCCAGTCATCATTACATTTGAATTTCGAATCCCAAACGTCGTTCCCTCTCAATTCTCCCTCTATAAATAGAGGAGTCACCCTCAACTTCTCCACTTTTTCCTCTTCTTCTCTCTGATAAAAATCTCCGGTCGATTAAAGCAAGGAAATTCCGGCGATTTCAAGCAGGTTCCGGCGAGTGCTCGTTTCAGTCAAAGCTTAGCACTTTATCACCCCATTATCAATCAGGTATGAAATTTCACTCCTTTATTTGCTTTCTGGATCGATTTATGCTTTTCATTACCGTCTGTTCGTGCTAGAAACATAAATGATGCGATTTAGCCTCTTTGATTTTGCTTCATTTGTTTTCTGATGGACACCATGAGCCCAGCCTGAGTTCTTGTGATTTTATACCCATTTTTACCCAGAAATATTCCTGTATGCATGTATGCTTTGTTTGATAGTGTTTGAATGTGTGTTTAGGGTTTTCCTGGGTTTTGAATTCAGGGTTTTTCTGGGAAATTTGGGGGTTTTTCTATTTGCTATGGAAGGTGGAAAGGGCGAGGTGTCGGGTGTGATCGATTTCACCTCGACCCGATTTCCATATCCGGTGACCAACCCGATCCACCTTGCCTTTTTCTTTCTTTTTCGAAATGTCGTCGAATATACCCGATGGGATGAAGAGGTCGGGGCCGCTGCGGGCTATGGGTCGGAGGAGGTGAGTATGGAGGACGCTTCCTCTAGCGACGTTGAGGAGGAAATTGAAGAAAATCCGAATCCCGCAACCCTGAGGTCTCCGTTATTGGTGAGGGCGCTGCTGGGGGCGAGGTCGAAGATGACGCCCAAATGTCGTTAGGCGGTCTGCTTACCAGGATGGAGAAAGCCCTACATTCTGGAGCCGCCAAACGTAGCGGCAAGGTCAGGAAAGCCGTGGAAACTGCTGGGGTGACGGAGAAACATAAAAAATCTTCAAAGGTTGTGGTGTCAAAGAAAAAAGCCGTAACCGTTGATGAGCCCGCCAAGAAGAAAAGGGCTCACAAGAAAGGTCCGCTTGCCGTTGAGAATGAACTCGCAGAGCAAAAGCGAGCAGACAATGATCTTATATCTCGATGGAAGGAGTTCAAAGATCGAGAAGATTATACCTTGGCGTTGGGGCGTCTTATATTTCAGCCGGACTATCGTTTACCGCCAGATATGGGTGCGACCAATGTGTCGTGGGTTTGTGGCCGAGAGCAACAAGACTATCTGCGGGCTACATTGTGACCACTTCGCGGCCGGGCTCGCACCTCCTTCGATCCATTCTTTGTTAACTTTATGGAGGAGAGTTGCGGTGATGCCCTGCGATCTTAGCCTGGGGTTGTCCGCGTGGTTATGTCTTTTATCATAATCGATGAGTTGAGCGGACGCGAACCGTCGATGCCGGTGCTCTTATACTTTTATAGTTTTTCCGGAAAGTGGGGCGGTCGGATCCAACCGCGTAGTCGATCAAGCCATGGGAGGCCCGCTTATTATTCGATCTTCCGGACAAGGTAGCGGGATCGGACAAGAGGTGTATGAAGGTTGAGTCCCGGTAGGATGGCCGTTCGAGAAGCTACTGATGAATTCGGTTAAAACCGAACACTTGGTAAAAATAAATACCCAATTTGATGATGATACCTTTATATCTCGAAATGAAAGATGATCTCGGGCTATACCCGCAGCGTGAACCCCAAGCCGAGCATTTAACCGGAGGTTGTTGCTAGATGATGTTGGCCACCCTATCTTAGACAGGCCGGACTTTCGGAGCCGCATCGGCGATCCTTTGGTTGTAGTGGACTCGTTACCGACTCATCCTGATTGGTATGGCGAGTGTCACCATGGCAGAGTTCATGCCTTCTCGATGTGAAATTTGCGGCGGTTATCCAAACATGCGAGCACCGAGTAGGATTTTTACTTGTATTATTTTTTATTCTTCTCAGAATTTGTTTCTTTTCATAACTCCTGGTCGCTAATAAACTTTGTTCCCCGCAGGTACCATGGATAAATTAGTTCTCTGTGCCAACACCAAAAAGAAAAAGATCACCGGTGAGGTGAAGAGGATCAACTGAGTGAAGGGATCAAAACATCCTCCCCATGGTCGACTTGCTGCACGGCGGCGGCTGGAGCTTCTGGAGCTAAAGTCGTGAAATCATCCCAGCCGCCCGTAGTAGAGAAAACCGCGGCAAGCAAAGCTATGACGCGCTGCACTTTTCACGAAGCCGCGCGCAAAGCGATAAGAAGAAGAGGGCAGCTGTCGAGGAGATTGAGCCCGCGGGCGAGCAGGATGTCCCTTTTCAAAAGAAAGCCAGAACTGATGATCCCCCGAGGCAAGATGCCGCTGAAAAAAGTAAAGGCAAATCTGTAGCCACCGAGATCGCCAAGCGGGTACAAGAACGGTGGTGCCTTTTTGCTTTGGTCCTCTTTGGGCCTGAAGGTGTGTCCCCGCCTGGTTGGACAGAGAGTTTATGCGGCAACAACCCCTCGACCTGCCCAAGGCGCGCATAATCTCAAGGGGTATTGCTGACGTGCCTCCCTTGAGGCATTTTAGATGGGGCATCCCAAATGACATTCAGATGGAGATAGGTCGCGGGATAGCGGACAGGGTTGTGATGGCGGACCAAACTGATCCCCGCCGTGCCTTTCTTGGGAGCATAGACGATTTGTGGGGCTTATACGGCGCCACGGTGAGCATGGTAAACTTCCTTTCTTGCTTTTGTCTTTCATTCTTTTATTGCCATTTTTGCAAGTCAATATTGATCCCGCTGCTTTCCTTAGGTTGGCACCGGCTTGGCGCAGTTTATCATTGATTACAGAAATACCATTTCTGAAAGTGTTGATGTTAATAAGGAGTTGGCCGATAACAAGAAAGCTCTGGCCGCTGCAAATGAAGTGTCGGCTGGTCTTCGCGGGATAGACTAGGCGCCGGGCCGAGGCAGAGAATGAGAAGTCGAGGGCGCGCGTGGCCGAGGCCAAAAAGCTAACTCGACCTCGTGGAGCGAGTAAATCCGCTTGATCGGGCCATGCAGGAGATGAAGCTTAAAGTTACCGAGACTCAAGCTCATTGGGAGGCCGAGCAAGCGGTGTGTGCGGATCTGCGGGTACAATCAAGGATCTAGGCTCAAGTGTTGAAGGCCACTCAAGGCATTTAGCGATGACGGCTTTATGATGGGATATGACCAAGGGTTTTATCACATCGCGAGGTGCGCCCTGGCTCATGCGACGGTGGTACCCCGACCTTGATGTCCTGTAGAGGAATGGATTCTCACCCATCCCTTCTCGTTATCTCGTAGAATTTCATGATCGCATACCTTTTCTCGATATTGAGCTTGAGCCGCTATGTTCCAGTGTGATCCTGATTGGGTGGCCCCACTGTGATTGAGGCGAATCGAGGGAGCGTGTGCGCTGGCTCTGCAAGCGAAAGAGAGAGAGCGTCAAGAGGGTGAGCAACCTGGGGGAGAGGCGAGCCAAGAGTTGAGCCGACGGTGAGTCTACGAGTCTGAGACAAATGCCGATCAAATCTTTTCACATTCTCTCCGCGAAGAGAATGTCCATAATGAAGAGATGCGGCCTGAGAATTCTTGAATTTGTGCTCCTTTTTGTAAAACATTATTTTGATTTCGCATATGTACAACTCTTTTTCCTTTCCACGTTTTATCCGCACATTTGCTTTTTGTAATAATAATTCCCAAGTTTGTTTTCTATTCTCTTGATGTATGTTTGTTTTTGCTCGAATTTATTGTCTAACTTGAGTCCGATTATACGGTTATCCGGCCCCCTTGTTTTAGATAAGATTTCAAATCGAACTTGTGCGGACTCAGTTTTGAGATATGCCCTTGAATCTTATCTGAAAAAATTTACTTGCTGGATGCTCGTGGCCTCTTTAAATTTTCCCAAATATTGCCCCCATTTTAACAAGTCTGAAGTATGATATTTTATCCGTGCATACTTATAATAATTTGTATAAAAGAGAGAATGTAAAATCGGGCTTTATTAATTTCGACTCATCCCGCTAGATGAGTAAAGATTACAAGCAAAATAAGAAAGCCTAACTACTCACGTTGTAAACGAGAGGATAGCCATAACCCTAACCGATTTATTACATGTAGTACCTTTTGAGGTTGTCCGCATGCCAAGGTCTATTGAGTTCGTAGCCTTGATGATTTCTGAGAACATAAGTCCCTTTTTTGATCTCCCTCGCGACTTGATAAGGGCCTTCCCAATTTGCTGTTAGCTTCCCTTTATTGGGCTCCATACCCGTGGCCTTTCTGTTTCGGAGAACAAAATCCCCGACTTTAAATGAGTGGTCGCGGATTCGCTTGTCGTGTTGTTGTTTAGCGATTTGCTTGTAGTTCGCGAGTCGATGGTATGTCGCTAGTCTCTTTTCCTCCAACAGATCCAAGTCGATTTGTCTGTTTAAAAGATTATCCGCCGGGTCATATAAGGCGACCCTGATGTTTGGTAGAGCCATTTCAACGGGAGTCATGGCCTCTGATCCATAAGTAAGAGCAAAAGGTGTTTCTCCCGTGGGTGTTTTGATCGTGGTGCGGAGTGCCCAAAGTATATCGGGTAACTCGTCAACCCACCCCCCTGCTTTTACCTTGTCATCTACACTCTTCTTTAACATCTTGATTACTTGTTTATTGCCGGCCTCAGCTTGGCCGTTTCCTTGAGGATAAGCCACGGATGACTGCCAGTGTTTAACTTTGAATTCCTCACAAAGATTTGAGAAGTCCTTTCTAAATTGTGGGCCATGATCTGATACAACTGCCCGGGGGATGCCAAAACGTGAAAAAATTTGATCGTGTAAGAAATAACCCGCCGCTTTCGCGGTTATCTTGACCATAGGCTTCGCTTCAATCCATTTTGTGAAATAATCCACAGCTACTATGATAACTTTGCATCCGCTTCTTCCTGGTGGAAAAGGTCCGATAAGATCGAGTCCCCACATGTCGAAAGGCCAGGATGCGGTCACGATGCTCGCTCGGCGATGGTATCCGGGGATATCCGCGTGCTTTTGACACTCACTGGACATTCTCTAACCAATTTTTCCTCGAGTCTTTAAGAATTGTTGGCCAATAATATCCGGCGATTATAATTTACGCGCTGCGAGCGGCTAGCGTGTGTCCCCACACACTCCTTGGTGAAGTTCGATAAGGATTGCCTTGCTCTCCTCCTCTCGAACACATCGTAAAGAGGCCTTATCGCGGATCTTCTGTAGAGTATTCCGTTATTTATAATATACCTTGCCGCTCTCTTCTTGAGTGCGCGGGCTTTGTCCACCCCATCGTAATATGCCGCTTTACTATGTATGCTTGGATCTCATCAATCCAACAAATAG
>JAOBSW010000891.1:0-62642 GCA_026214975.1 Gentiana macrophylla | reverse complement strand
AATTGATTCCCATCATGTGTGATAATACAAGTGCAATAGCTATAACTGATAATCCAATTTTGCACTCAAGGACAAAGCACATTGATGTAAGACATCTTTTATAAGAGATCATGTAGAGAAAGGATGTCATAGTTTCTATGTCCCAATCAAGACCAGCTTATCGACATCTTTACAAAACCATCGACAAAGAAAGGTTTTCAAAGTCGAGAACCGAATTGGGAATTTTCAAAGTCACTAAGCCGCTTAAGCCTTAGAGATTCGCCAAGGGGATTGATCTTTGTCATGTCGGGTGAGCTCACTTGACAGTCACCATTGAAATCAATGATCTCAAACTAACTACCGAATCAAGATTGCATCAACTAAATTCAACAAGGAAATGATCTCGGCTTTATCCAAGTCAATGAAAGTCAAAAGTTAAGAGGATAAAACCGGCTGCTATATCGCGATTAAATTACCGCCGCTTGTGTCAAGATTTTGTTGCGTGTACCCTAATAATGCCAAATAGTACATGCATCGCCATACAAACACTCAATAGAATTTGAAAAAGGTGGTACAATCTCCAAAGATCGTAGTCGATCACTAACCGCCCCTATATCTCCGCCTATATATCACAAACAAATTTCTATCAAAACAACAAAATCCTCGTAAATATTTTTCTCTCTTCTCAAAGCTCTTATACATTACAATGACCGCTCAAAAGAATCTCAAGATACTAGATTAATAGCCAAAGTAGAAAGTTTATCCTTGAAAGATTTGAAGAGTTATGTGATAATACTCTTCTCGCAAGCTTTGTGTGCGACAAGATCAACAAAATACAAGGGCAAAGAAATCTATAGAGATTAAGCCGAGAAAGAACTAGATTTGGAAGGTCTACTCCAATTTTGGGAGAATATGAAGATAGAAGCAATCGTCTGATAAAAAGTTCATGGAGAAAAGATTTTTACCGCCTGTAGATAATAAGGCAACTATTTGATTTCAAAGAGCCACTTGTGAAATCAATAGACCATCTTGTTTGCCACTAAAGCGCCAAGCCTTTCTCACCCAGATTTCAAAGAATGTGATGAGCCACCGGAGTTCTTACATATCTCAGCCCCTGCCGTAGTGTTCCATCGAGTATATGGATAGGCAAACATGGCATAGACATTTTCAAGGGCTAGATAACTTATCCAAGAAGGGATATCCTGATAACATCATATGGCATGAGTTTGAATTCAACTGGTGATATGTGTTCAACCAGATCAAGAATCAACACTTAGCTAAGTTAGCAAGTGTCAAAAAGCCAAGTCAAGGAAGACAGATACTGGCATGTGATTTCAAAAGAAATCACTCAATTTGGTAATTCAAAGATTACCTAGAAAGGGCTCAATAAAAAGAAGTCAACAAACAGCTTTTGCATCTACAAACACTAAGAAATTTGCAGCAGAGTGTTCAAGGATGCATTCTCAACTTGAAACCAAGAAGAAGACTGCCTCAAAGAAATATGGAATGAAAGGAGGTTTAAAACTTACTTACAAGAGACAAAGTCAGCTTGAAAGTCTTTGTTCCTGTGCTTCAAGCATGTAGCACTAACTGAGGGGAATAAACAACCGATGTACCTCATAATAGTTAATTTGTCAAGATGTTTCTCACAAGAAGAAGAAGATATCAAAGAAAAGCTCGCTATGGATGCCGAACAAAAGCAACAAAGAATTTCAAAGAATAAAACTCAAGAACAACTTGACAACATCTTCAAACCTATAAGAATCATCAATTTTATGAAGATGAAACTCAAGACTAAAGATTCCCTGAGAATCTATCAAAGATGTTTTAAGAGTGAAGAGAAGCTATTTTGGACAACCTTGAAATAGAAGACTAATATGCATTATTTCCTATGGATGAGTTTCTCACCAAATGCTATAAGAGAATCGAGGAAATAGCTCGTAAAATAGGATCAGCTTACATCATTTATACCAAGGATGTTTTAAAGAAGATGATAACGATGATGACTCAAGGAAGGAAGCGTAACAAAGATCGCCACCGCTAAACACAAACGAAGGACACTAAGGAAAATGATATCAAGAAGTTGAATTGACAAATGGAGGACAAACAACCGACAATCGTAGAGAAGGTATAGTTCGACAATCAACAACCGATGTCGATAAAAGATGGACTCACCAATGGTCAAAGAAGAATGATCCAACAGAGTTTTTGACAAAGAGAAAATGACCAAAGTCCAAAATACTATAGAGATTTTGCTCAACCAAAAGGAAGATTAGAACAATCTTGTCAAAAATATCACCACAAGGATTACAGTTAAGATCGATGTCTCAAGACATTCAAAGCTAGACACTATCAAGAAATCAACTTCTATTTCGCTTCAAATTTTCAAACTCAAGGAAAAGCTTGAAGTCACAACCATGAAAGATTAGGAAATTCAAGCCTGTCGAATGGCACCTCAATCAAAGGATTTTGGCTTAGAAACTCACTAAGGAAGTCTACACTTCAGCAAGGCATACCGCAGATCGTAAATCAACTCACCTTCTCATCTCTCACCAGATGATGCCAAAAAGGGAAGTAGAAGTAGAAAAGCTGGGTTGAAGGAAGCTGTCAAGCTAAAAGCTAAATTGGAAAATCAAGAAAGACAAATCAACAATGATATGTAACTCATGATGAAGAACTTATTTTGAAATACACTAACTATGTAGAAAAGAGCTACTCTCACACAGATCTGTGATGAAGTTTGTCAATGATTACAAGACTATCAAAACCAAGTACAAGCACAAGACTTATGAAGAATCTTGCTTACTTTTATCCGATGAATTCCATAATCGAGAATGGAAAATTACAATAAGATAAAGAAGATTGAAGAAAGACTTCAAATCGTAGACAAAAAGAACAAATGAAAGCATTTCCGAATTTGAAGAATTTTACAAGCAAGAAAACATCTTCCTAAGTTGGTTCTTTGGAGAAAATGGAAATCATCAAGTCAAGTTGACTATCTAAGAACCTTTTCCAATGAAGACACAAACTTGGAGAATGAATATCATCTTCATGACAAACAAAGAAAGTTTACTCTAGTTACACAAAAAGCTCATTAGTGATTGTATTTATCTTTGTGTAACTTTGCCAGTTTTTGTGAATCTAAATGAAATTATCAAGTTAACTTTCGCCAGCTTTAATGTTTTTACTTTGTTTCTATCTTTAAGCTTTTCTTTGGCGAGGGTTTTGCATAATCAAATGAGGGAAATTGTTAGAAATAAAATATATGATTTGATAATAATTCATCGTTATTTGATTAATTATTTGATTACACCTCATTGATGAAGTGTCAAGCTAGTCAGTTATAGTGAAAAGCTAAAAGATGTCTAGAATCGAATGTGTAGGATTTACTAGAGTCTGAGAATTGTATAGGTTATATCGCATGCTAATCGTAATATAGAAGTGCGTAATACTCGATAATCGAAAACATTTAGAAAGTCGGATATTACACAAAATCGACATTAAAAGAATCAATGTATCACAAAGCCTAGAACGATGTTCACCGTAATCAAGAAGGTAAGTTTCTTTGTGGACTGAACTCAGTTGACTTATCTAGAAGGCGAAATTTGAGGAATAAACACTAGTAAAGAAAATTTGAGGACAGACTCGATTCTTGGAGTGGCGAGGATCAAGCTTCGATTATGAAGATTTAAGGTGAAACTATAAAAGTTGAAATTAGAGCAGGTGGCTGATGACACGAGCCAGCTTTGCTAGATCTTGTACTAAAGAAGACACAGAATCGCAAGAACAATGATATCTTGGATGATTTATTTAGAGTGTGCTTTGATTTAATCAAAATAAAGATTAGATAGATAAAGGTACTAAGTTTTTGAAAAAAGTAAAAAACTTCGATTCAACGCTCTTAAAAGCTTAGGTGGCGCGACAAAACCACGCGAAGATGGAAGTTTCAAGTGAGTTAACCAAAATACAGCAAGCGATCAAGGAGTGAGATGAGTTTGCAAGCATTTGTTCATACTGTATTGCTTATCGATTTTTGTGCTATCAAGAGAACAATCAAGATTTCTTCAAGTGTTCCAAAAACTAAAGAAGACTGAACCAAGAGTGCGAAACATAAAACAACCACAAGCAAAGAATCAATTTATTGATTCTCGATTAACTTTTGAGTATTATCTAAGGAGTTCAGACTATGAAACATCCAGGTGAAGGATTTGCCAAGAGGCAGGTTATGTATTCGCGATGGGAGTGAAGTATGGTTGTGGTAAGAAGCTGGTGAAGAGAGCAATACAGCCCATCAAGGACCCGGTGTTTCAAAGAGGTTCTTGACATCGTGAATGCCCACCTCTTTTATGAGTTGTTTGGAGAATGGTAGATCTAGGGATTGATCAAAGACTATCATTTAGGACTTTTGTAACCGGCTACCTCGAAAGAGTTCTGGTGGAATTTTCTCTGCATCACGAGAAGAGTGGGTAAGCGAGGATTACACCACAGGAACCAATACTGCTCTTGCTCCTTTTACTTTAAGCATTTACTTTTATTTAGTTTATCGGTATTTGTGATTGATTTCATCAGAGTTTATTCAAACATCTTTGAAGCGATTGTTATATACCACTTTGATTCTAGCGACATTCACGGAGTTCGAAGGTTTTGCGTGCTCATGACTTTTCATAGATACAACAAGATCATTATAAAGGCTAAAATATAATCCGCTTGGGTTCACTCAGAGTTTAGTATCAAGTCGGTTTGACTTATACTCATTCGATCAGCTCGACTCCATTACAAGTTTAAAAGCAGAACCTTACTTGTTTTAATATCTAGTTTTTTCTTTGACAAGTTTATTCACCCCCTCTAATCTTGTGTCGGCCTTTTCATTAGGACCAACAGGCACTTGGAGAGTCAAGAATCGTGGCTATGATGGCGGATGTAACCATTTTGATAATTCCCATATTTATGGTTTCTCGATTAGCGTACGTAAATAATGATAAGCGGTTTCAAAATTCAAAATTCAAAGTGACAGCCCAAAGTTAAGTCATAGGATTTCTTTTATTACGGCCGTCGAGATCTCGAGGCCTTCCACTTATATAAAGAAAACCCTCAACCTTTGAACACTTTTTGCTATTTTCAATTTCTTTGGCATATTTTTCTTGGTTGCGAGGGTTGCGGAAGAGAATGTTGAAAGTCTCCGGTAGCGGCTTGAACATTACGGTTATGATTTGAAGATTCGGCCGAGGTTTGAAGAGTTCTGGTCTCCTTTACTAGCTTCCGGCGGCTTAACATTATGCGAAATCTGCATTAATCTCTTCAAATTTCACCAGATTTGACTTGATATTCTGTCGGTTTTGAGTCTCGTCTTCATATGAATTACTTTTATTCATATTACGGCATTTCATTATGGTTTCATGATCCAAGCTTGCATCTTTATCTCGATTCATCTAGGTGCTTGATTTTGGGATTGTGCGTTTGGGTTGCATAGTGACTAGTGAATTACGGGCGGAGGTCATGTTTATGTTTTGTGGATGTTTACGCATTCTTGTTCTCATGTGGTTGTCCATTCCTATTCTTTTCTAACGTAGCGTCTATCCTTTTGGGTTGAAAATGGAGGAAGGTTTCAAGAGGAGTGCGACAATGCTCATATTGGCCTGACTTCCATTGTCCCGGTGATTAACACTCGCCTTTCCCTCTCTTGTTTTTAGGATGTCACGGCGGTGATTGTACTTTTAAGCCGAGAATTCGATGATCGCGGCGGATGATCCTAAGCGTCGATCAGATCCGCCCGGGAGATGATCTAGAAGACAAATTGGGTGAGGAAGTTGAGGTTTGCCTGAAGGCTAGATGATGATCCTTTGACACCTCCGACCTTATAGATCATTTGTGAACAAATTGTGAGAAAAGGCAGCGGGAGTAGACTATTAGGATCGATGCGAGGATAAGTTAGTACAAAGCGTGCTGTTGAGGAAGACCTTAATGTAAATGGAGGACATTTCCTTTTTGATCTCATTAGAAAGTAGGGATGAGGATCGAGAGCTTCCTTGTGGCCTCTACAGGACCACAATCCAAAAGAAAGAAGAAGCGAAAAGTTGTCGCCGCCATATCGAGGTTGCCAAAGAATCGGTGAAGGCAAAAATGTTGAAACCCAACAATCCGGAGGCGGACTCAAGTATGCTCGGATGGTGAATATCGACAGCGTATAGGAAGAAGTGGTCTAGGATCGGGCTGCGACAATGACCTTGCAAGTCTGAGATATTTGTTAGGAACATTTTATTGTTTTGATGATGGTCATACTAATTTGTTATAGCAAACTGAAATAAGTCAAAAAACATTAATGTTTGTATCGCTTTACTTAGAAGTCGACATGTTTGTATAAGTTTAGTCGGACAAACCTTTATAATAGGCGAGTAGGATGGCTCATTAAAAATATTGGAAGCTGCTCACATGAAGACAACCAAGTAACCAGACTTAGTGAAGTGAAGACCTATGGGTGACTTACAGCAAGGAAATGCTGTGATGACCTTGGATAAGACTAAGATATTTTACAAATGATGGAATCTATTCTTTTAATATGGTGTACCACAGTCTCGCCCAAATCAAGGATCGAGTGAAGTACAAATATACATTGGATATAAGGAATCAATGTAGAAGGAAAAACGACAAACCGGCTAAGAAAGTTCTAACGGTGACTAAAGGAATAATGGTGAAGAGTATCTCTCGATGGTGAAGGAATGATGAGCAGATACTCTTGATATACACAATATAATTAAATCGAAGATCAAGCAATTATCTGAGAATCAATCAGGGGCCGATTTTATGATGAGCGTTTGAAAATGATCGGATCACCAAAATCAAGGAGGATTAAATCGAGCGAGAATCAAAGATGATTACGAGAATTAAATAACCAGCGGATGAATTTTGAATCAAGAAATCATGGCTATAAATAGAAGGCATTGTGGATACAAATAGTGACACATATACACAAATACACATGAGATAGATAAAAGTCTTTGAAACTCTGTCAATTTCACAAGCCTTGATGCAGGCGAAAGATAAATCTAGCGAGATCAAACTCGGAGAATCTATATCAAAATCTTGAGTCGATCATCCCTCAGTGAATCTAATTCACACAAAGCCCAAAACAATTGAATCATATTGTGCGAGAAGAATTGCACCATTGAAGTGATAGGCTGCTTTGAAGGATTTGTTCCCAAGGGCAATGTGGAAGGCGGAGTCGACTGAAGCTTTTGTAGCTAGGGGTGATATTACGTAATCTTGTGTAGCCAAGGACAATCATAACTATTGTATTGGTGAAAGACAGCATTGAATTCCTCAATCATCATAGAAAAAGAGTGGATTCTGAGTTATTACCACCACTGAACCACTATAAACCTTTGTGTTCATTTACTTACTACACTTTACTTTACAACATTTATTTAATGCATTTTACTTATACTACGTGTGTGCTTGAATTGCTTTGAACAACTTTTATGAAGGAATTTATCCTTGGCCAAAAGCTTTTAAAACAAGGAAAGTTTTGAAACTCCGATATAGTCATTAAACCTCCTCGACTATATTTTCACCTCTCTGTGACCAAAAATTGGTATCATAGTAGTGTTCTAGTATCAGAACCTATTCATATCGATTTACGGTAACAAGGAGATCACATACTTTCAAAGTAGTTTTACAAATCTGTGTTTTATATATACATACATCATACACCTGACTATGGACTCTTCAAATTTCATGTCTAAAGTACATGTATTCAATGTTCACAATTTTATGAATATAAAATAAGAATGTTATCTCATCTTATGACAACTCATGAGGAGATGTTGGATGTTATAAATGATGGTCCCATCAAATCACCACTTTGTTGAGACCACGGAGTCCAAATCAAGGAAAATCAATTGAAAAGCCAAGAAGGATTGGACCAAGGATCATATGAGAAGAAAATCTTGATTTTGTTGCAAAAGATATGATCTTGAAGACTACGGACAACAACAAGTTCATGAGGATTAAGATTGCAAAGCTGCAAAAGCTATATGGGATAAAGCGGCTCTTGTCAATGAAGGTTGAGAGGAAATCAAAGAAAATAAACTATCTATTGAAATACATAATTTTTAAACTTCAAAATGAAGACATGAATCTGTTGATCAAATGGATATGATTCTCAAGCATCATCGATGAAATGCAACAACTTAGTCACAAATATCCACAAAAGAAGTTTGCTTGAAAATCTTGAGAGTCTACTGAAGATGGAAGATCATCATAGCAGTGCTTAAATGCATGTTGGATCTTGCCAATATTGACACCTTGACCTTAATGTCACAAGCTGAGCTCAAAGAATTGAGTTGAACAATGAGGAAGGTGCTGCAATGAGCCAAAAAGTCAATGCCTTTGGTAGCACCCATTGAGTAAATCGTGAGAGAATCAACCAGGAAAGAAACTCGAAACTAAAAAAGCAAGTGGCATTATTGATCAAAGGTTTGAAAGATTCAATAAGAGACATGATCAAGGAAGTTCTTCATCAAATAAAGTCAAATTCAAGCAAAGACATGAAGAAAAGGATGATGAATACATATGCTTCAACTACAAAGAAAAAAAGGACACTTCAAGGGTGATTGTCTAGAAGAAAAGACAAAGATGAAGAAAGAAGAAATACAAGTCATCATACAAAAGAAAGAGCAAGAAAGCATTAAAGGATGAAACCAACGGTGAAAGTGATGCGTGGAATCATCGATAATGACTCAGGATAACGGTGAAAGGCACCAGCTTAGATAATCTTAAAAGCTTGTCTATGTCAAATGGGTAAGGAAATTGAAGAAGCAGGTACTATCTAGTTCATATTCTTCTAATGCATCCATATATGACAACTGTACAAATCTTACTCAATCTTCTAACTAGATTACGTAAAACTAATTCAAAATCTCGCTGAGTAGATTTGAAGAAATTCAAGCAGCTCATGAAATTTTGGAACAAGAATGGAAGGATCTAAATGAGGAAAATAAAATATTAAATAAAAAAGCTGGATAAGGTAGAAAGCTAAATCATCTAGTAAGGAAGAATACTTAGCAAATCAACAAGCATTAGATGATCACTCATCTGGAGCTATGAGACCCGACTAAAGGAAACTCCCCTACCGGCCGAGGCCACCACCGCACCACCTTTAATGCCCGGCTTATCGAGATCAGGTCTTGGCTAAAATAGTCAAGATGAGAGAAACAATGGATGGAAAACAGTCTGAACTAAGGACCAAAGCGGACCTAAATTCGGAAAAGGCTGAACCATAGTTTCAACTACTCATCTTGCACTAATAAGTAAAAAACAGTCTTGTGAAACAGCCAAGTAATTCATCTTACCCGACCTACTAAGGGCAAGGTATCTTTTGAAAGGTAGAGGCAGACTTTACCCCAGGAAGATGATTGCAATGTTCCACCTCAAAATACAAGAAAACCATTTCATACAAGGCCAAATGTATTTGGGAAATCTAGAAAAGGCATGGTCACGGATACAAAAGGCAATATGAAAACATGTCATAGAAATGTATCGAGAATAGTTTTAGTAAATCTATTAGAAGCTATTACGCCATGCCTTATACATATGAGGTTGATGACTTCAACCTACAAGAAGAAAATCTTTTGGATATACACTTGGAGTAAGAGCATATTGCTACTTGAGATATGGACCCAAGCGGTGTTAGTACCTAAACTTGCTTAATTTTTTTGTAGGATATACAATACATGAGCGGTGGATGTTCGGACATATGGCGAGCAATAAGGATGGTGAAAAATCCCGAATTCAAAGTTTTGATGGACCCAAAGTTACCTTTGAAGGCAAGAAAACCCGAAAATAATGGGGAAGGCACCTGTTAAAGAACAATCACGAAGATTCAAAATGTGGCATATGACAAGGATTAAATTTCATTCTTCTAAGCATTAGTCAATTCCGTGACAAAGGCTACAATGTGCACTTCAACAAAGAAGGTTTCAAGGCGATTCACAAGCATACCAACAGTTTTACTTGTAGGAAAAAGAAGACAACATGTATGTGGTAGAAGTGGAAGGCACGACAAAAGCGAAACATATGCCTTGTCGAGAACAAACAATCACCTATTGGATTTGGCACAAAAGGCTAACTCATATGAATTTCAAGACAATCAACAAGCTAGCAAAGAACAAACTTGTGGAAGGCCTACGATATCATATTCAAGAAATATAGTCTATGTGATGCATTCCAAGGGAAACAAATCAAAAGCTCATTCAAGTCAAAGCCACACAATCATCTACAAGAATCCTCTGGCTTTTACATATGGATCTTTTGGACCAGATCCTGCACTAGTGAGTGTAAGTGGAAAAAAGTACACTCTAGTTATGGTTGATGACTTTTCAAAATTCATTGGACCATCTTCATGAACAAGAAAAGAAAAACTCAAAGCTACGGACCTTTTGAGAATGATTTAGAATGAAAAGGAATTGAAGCTTATCAATATAAGATCAGATAGAGGCACATAATTCCTAAATGTAGTGATCGAAACCTATTGTGAAGAAAATGGTGTACTACATTAACTTTACTGCGGCGAGGAACACCACAGCCAAAATAGAGTTTGAAGAAGAAGCGAACTCTAAAGAAGGCACATCCAGGATCTATGATAGTGACGCGGAGTCTACCAAAAGGTTTTGGGATGAAGCGACAAACCCGACTTGTTATACACAAAGCAGATCAATCCTCAACAAATATCATTGCAAAACACCTTATGAAGTTTGGAATGGAAGAAAGCTTAACATTTCTCACTTACATATGTTTGGAGCAAAATGTTTTGTCTTAAACAAGAATCAGCTACATACTTTTGATGAAAAGGCTGATGAAGCAATCTTCATGGGATATTGAGACACAAGCAAAGCTTTTAAATCTTGAACAATAGGACCTTGGTGATTGAAGAATCAATAAATGTGGTATTTGATGAACTAACATCAGTTGTGAAGACCTACTCAATCTAGAAGAAGCAGTGTGACAAAACAAGACTACAGAACCGACTTATGTAGGAGCGAAACACCAAGCTGCGATGTAGTAAAAGATGCAATTGATGATCAAGAAGATGAAGCACCATTAAATACACGGTGAAGAAACTTCGGCAACACAGTTGGCTTTTGACATCAAGCGGCTCAAAGACCATCCAAGCGAGCAAGTCATTGGTGATGTACACACAGTGTAAGGCCCGGAAGACAAGCTGGAAAGCATGTTAACTTGTTTTCTATCACGAGTTGAATTTGAACCCGAAGCAGATGAAACAATCCAAGATCTTGATTGGATCATTTATGCAATAAGAGCTAAATGAATTGAAAATGAAGTGATGCGAGAACATGTTGATAGACTAGACATGGAAAACATCATTGGGAACAAAATGGGTGTTCGAGAAACAAGATGGATTAACAAGGAGCAATTGTCAGAAACAAGGCAAGGCGGTGTCAAAGGATACACCTGGCGAGAAGGCATGGACTATGAGGAGACATTTGCACCGAGTATCAAGATTGGAAGCAATAAAATTTATTCTGGAATTTGCGACTCATAAAGACTTCAAAGTATATCGAGATGGATGTCAAAAGTGCATTTTGAATGGATTCTTTGGATGAGAAAGTGTATATAGAGCAACCCCTGGTTTTCAACTCAAAGGAAAGAAGACAAAGTATATAAACACAAGAAGGTATTGTATGGACTCAAGCAGGCACTAGAGCACAGTATGACTCTCTTTCACTGATTTTGATAAACAATGGATTGACAAAGGAACTATTGACAAGACTCTTTTCAAGCTACAAGATGGATCAAGCACTCTACTTGTCCAAATCTATATTGATGACATCATCTTTACATCTGAAGATGAAAAGCTATGTGAAAAATTTGCGACCTAATGAAAAGCAAGTTTCATATGAGCATGATGGGAGAACTCAACTACTTGTTGGACTTCAAGTGAAGCGGATGAAAGATGGCATATTTACCAATCAATCCAAATACACAAATGACTTGATAAACAAATATGGAATGGACACAAGTGGCACATCGAGAGACACCAATGTGTGACACGATTGTTCTTGGGAAAGATGAAAATGGAAATGATGTTGATCGGAAGCTATCTGAGAGGAATTATTGGTTCACTACTTTGCTTATTTATAGCGGACACGATATTGCATTTGCAATAGGAGTACGTGCAAGATTTCAATCACAAACAAAAGAATCTCACTTACTTGCAGCAATGAGAATCATCAAATATCTGAAGCAGACCGTAAATGTTAGAATTTGGTATCCAAAAGATGGTGGATTCAAATTGATATCTTATTGATTTTAGATTAAAGCCCCGGATGTGAAGTGGACGAAAAGAGCACCTCAAGAACTTGTCGGATGCTAGGTAATAGACTAGTATAATGGTTTAGCAAAAGCGAGAATTCCATATCTACTTCAACAGCTGAAGCAGAATATATAGCAGGAGGTAGCTGTTGTGCACAAGTACTGCAGATCGAGACAACATCTAGAGACTATGGAGTAGAAGAAAAGACAATTCCTATAATATGTGATAACACAAGTGCTATCTCAATTACAAAGAATCGATGCTTCACTCAAGAACAAAGCAATTGATGTGAGACATCATTTTATCTGGGATCATGTTGATAAAGGAGATGTAATCTTGAGGTACATTACTACAGAAGATCAATTGGCTGATATTTTCAGAAAGCCACTCAGTCATGAAAGATTTTGTAAGTTAAGAACTGAGTTAGGAATGATCGAAATTGATTAAGTTACAAGAGCATCTAAGCTGAGTAATCGTAAAGTGACTTCACGGTGGCCCGAACCTTTGCCATTTGGAGTGCGCTCACTTGGCGAGTAAAGCCTTTGGAACCGTGAAGTCCACTTCACCGATTGTTAGGAGCAGATTGTTTTGTTACAACGGCTTTCGGTAAATAGGCCACCACACGGCCTAGTGATCATCAATCACTCGACCTCTAAATGCAATTGAAAGCAGTGAAGTGAAGTGTGAAATGAATCGGTTTTTATACATGTGGGAAATCGAGAGATTTATGGAGCTTTTATTTTGTGAAGATTACACCGTGAATTATATAATCAGGACACAAGTATTATTATATGGAGGTTATTATTTGACAAGAGAGAATAAAACTAGCGCCTCGATTCCCGAGCACTATCATTACTTGCCTCAATCCACTCTCCCACTTACACTCAATAACATGATTTATATACAAAAAATAACGCCATTACTCACCAAAATCTCCCATTATTAAATTGCGTTCACACTCTCAAATCTCCATTATATAATCAACACTTGGTTTTCATGGATTATTTATGCTATCTTTGAAATTCTTAAACCTATTTCCTCAATAAATTTCAAAGCATTCTTTCTCAAAGTTATCAAAAATGGCCTCATCTTACTCAACCGCTATGTCCGGAAAACAGTATAAAAGGTCTATTATCACCAGGTCATTCCTCAGACCCGAGCACTATCTCACCCTGTGCAACAATGAGCCCTAGGCTCACCGGCTGGTAGATGGGTGTACTAACCTAGGGTTGATGACCTTTCTTAACCCTCCGATCAACTATGAAACCTACTAATTTCATTACGGCAAAATGCAAAAAAATTTCGAGGAAGGAAGAAAGGATCACGGATAGCATCACAAGCAATGTGTTTGGAAGGGAACTAGTAATCACACGAGTCTCATCAATAGGTGACTCAAACTCTCAACACTAGAACCTCGAAGATAAAGAATGTGGAAACAACAACGATATAATACGGATAGAGGCGACCAAGAATCGATCTTGTAGCCAAGAAATTTAACTGTCCAAGATTGGCACTCAAGCAGCCGTTCGAAGAATTTGCTCACTTGATCATCAAAAGTATTGAAGGGAAGAAATGATCCATGCATGGCATGACTGAAGTAATGACCAGACTAATGGCCATTATCTATCAGGGCCTTGAGTTTAAGCTGGTCAATTTTCTTTTCAATAGATTGAAGGAGCAAATACAATCTGAGGTTGATACTTGCAAGTTGGAAGCAAAGAAAGGACAACGGAAGTTGGTACAAAGTCTTCAGAGATCATGTACTAGGATCACAAACCATCAGTCTCCTCACCCCCTATATAATTTATCTTTACCCTATTTCTTCCTCACCCAAAAATTCAAAAACTCTCTCTCTAACTCACCCAGAAACCTTTTATCTTACAATGGAATCCAAACAAGCACCAGAAGAAATATTAATTGTTTAGGGTGATTTTTTATGATTTATATCGTTCTATTTCATAACAATTTTCCTCTATACTCTGATGTTTTGCATAGAAAGTGAACGTTTATTTGATTTATTAAGCAAGTGATGTTTGGAATGGTTTAATTGCAAAGTTGGTTGAGTTATGAGATTTTATTGTTGATTTTCTATCAATTTGAATGATTTTACACTTTGCAATATTTTTGATGTCTTGTAGATACAAATTTGGCTTAAAGAGGTTTAAAAGATGTTCAAATGAGGATTTATGGAAGAAAAAGGATAAAGATGAAGTCGGATAAAGATAGAGATGAAAAACCGGATTTGAAGTGAGTGGGCGAGCAGCGTCACGAAGGTCCATCCAATTGGAGCGGGCATTTGAGGAATCGAGCAGGCGTCCAGGGAAAGCAGTGGATTCAAAGTACTAAGATTTTTGCTTTGAGCGATCGTCCAAATTTACATAGGACGGCGTCGACATGGCTCGGCCCGACTCGAAGATTTTATCTGAGAATCGAGCAGGCGTTCAAGACTACAGGGCGGCGTCCATATCTTGACCTAGCAAAAACAGACTTAAACTCTTATAAATAGCCACGTTTTCTAGACATAATATACCACTAGTTACTCTGGCGGCCCACAAGAACCCTAAGGGGCGATTTTTACGTGTTCTCCACCCTTCATAAACAACTTTTATGCTTTTTATCTCCTAGATAAATTTCTCCAAATATATGTACTTTCTAGTAGCTATTTCAAGTAATCAAGCGATGAATAGAGGCTAGAGCTCATTGGAACAAAGCGTTGTGAAGCCGTTCTAGCAACACTTTGATTTCTCTCTGGATTATCTTGTGAGTTTTATTAAAGTTGTATCTTTTCTATGTTTAATTCATTGTTATTATGCAATTTTATCGATGGATGTTTTCATGTTTGATGTTTAATAGTTGATGAAAGTTTATTGTTAAACCTAGATCACCATAGTCAAGATTAGATTTTTAACCTTAAAATAACGAGTTGTTAGGTTAATTTCTAGGTTGCTAGATTGAAATCTTACACCTTTGTTATGAAAGCGTTAATCTTTAGGATCGAAAGATAAAAAATTAATAAGCGAATTATCTAAGAGATTAGAAATTCATACCTACGATAGGTGAATCACGACTTTTGTTAAATCATCACTAGATAATCTAGATGAGAATTGAATGTTATAGAATTGGTGGATCAATTGCTTGTTAGTTCGTTAAATTATTGATTAAAATCACTTGAACTTGAATTGCTTAGCTAAGTTAGTACTTTTTATTGCATGTTTAGGTTATAGAATAGAATTAGTTTAGTTAATCTCGTTGCAATTATATTTCACGGCTTTAGATTTCTAATCTTACATCGATTTACTTTTGTTATTTTAGTTTTAGTTTGTTACGTGTTAATCGTTTTATGTTCTTATAATTCTAGTAATAGTAGTTGTGACATCTTTAGGTTAGTTAGATAAAAACTAGGTAAACAACCCGATTCCTGTGGACTCGACTCCGGTATTAACCTCTATACTCGATCCACACTTGGGAGTAAGCCGGATTATTTTATTACTTGTTTATATTTTAAAAGTCGAGTTGATTTACGGACCAATTCTTATCTCTCACATTGGAATCTACCCTTGAGCTTATGGTGATGCATCCAACTCAGCGATTGAGTGCGATCTTAGAACAACGAATTAAGGAAAATTCGAGCCCATATCTACGCTTGATCTGCTAAACCTACTCAAGTGAACTACCACGACCAGCGAAAGGAATTATTGGCGTAGTCTTATTTATGGACAAATTTAAAATAGTTACTTGTTGGGTCTGCAATTCTTGTGTGGGTGATCTCATTTGCTTTGCGATAACTAATGACAAAGAAAGATGCTAAACCGTGCTTACTCGTTGGATCACGATCCTGCAAGAGTTTGGCGTTGATTAAGGACAAAAAAGCGGTGAAAGCGTAGTAGGCGATCATGTTTCAAGGATGTTGAATGAGGAAGAGCAATAACCTAACGATATAGACCTTTACTTTCCTCTTGAAAATGTTATGCTTATAGATGATTGCGCCCCAGATGTTCCATGGTATTCTTCCATAAATCAACTACTGCATTCCCGATATTTAAATCCGAATTTTCATATCATGAGAAGAAGAAATTCTTCTCGACTTGAAAACATTTGTATGGGATGAACCTTACCTCTTCAAAATTTGTAAAGGCGGATTGCTAAGGAGATGTGTTCTGAATCCCGAGCAGCGTGATATCATTGAAACGATTGCCACGGTGGGCATCTTGGCGGTCACTTTGGTCTATGGAAAACCGTTTCCAATATCTTTGATCGGCCACTATTGGCCCCACGATCTTCAAGGATTGAAGCTTTACGTAAAGCTTGTGATAGGTACCAACGAACCGGAGCTTTAACAAGGCGTTTTGACATGCGTTGAAACCCATTCTAGAATGTGAGGTCTTCGATGTATGGGGATTGATTTTATGGGCCCGTTCCCATCTTCACAGTGGAAATAAATACATCTTAGTGTTAATCGATTATGTATCGAAATGGGTGGAAGCCCAAGCCACTTTTAAGTAATGATCATAAAGCGGTCATGAATTTTCTAAAGAAAAACATCTTTGTAAGATTTGGGTGCCCGCGTGCCTTGATAAGCGATGAAGGAACACCTTACGCAACCGACCACTAGAGAAAGTACTTGAGAAATATGGTGTTAGGCATAAAATCGGAACACTATATCACCCACTATGACTAGTGGTCAAGTTGAGCAAGCAATCGAGCTTGAAGAAGATCACGGAAAAAGTGGTAGCAGTCCTGAAAGGACTAGAGTCTTAAGTTGGATCTGTACTATGGGCATATCAAACTGCCTATAAAACCCCCATGGGTACATCTCCCTATCAGTTGGTGTATGGAAAACCAAGCCACTTGCCAGTCAAATTAGAGCATAAAGCGTATTGGGCCATTAAAATCTTGAACTTTGATGCCCGGTCATGTAGTGAACATCGGCCCGATCTGATTGCATGAATTGGATGAGTTTAGACTCCAGGCCTACGAGTGCGGGATTAGCAGGGCGAGAATGAAACTCCTTCATGATGCTAAAATCAAGCGAGAATTTCAAGTTGGGAGCAAGTCTTACTTTATAATTCCGAGGTTACATACATTTTACGGGAAGTTGAGGGCGCGTTGGTCGGCCCCTTTGAAATTCTTCAAATTATTCACGGAGGTGTTTTAGGTGAGAGGTCATGGTGACCAGCCATTTAGAGTAAATGGTCAAGGTGCAAGCACTATATTGGTCAAACTAAAGAAAAACCTTTGATTATTCATTTCCTCGACATCCTCGGTGTGGTATGGTAAGTCAATGAGCTTGAAGAATTCTCACCCGACTTTATTTCGAGGATGGCGGCGTTGGCTTGGTCGAGCAAGTTATGGCCGGGAGTTGGGACATGGAAGAGTATGAAAGGAGGCCAAGTTAAAGAACAAAGCCCGAAGAAGAAAAGGTCGACAATGGGGAAGATTAAGGCGTTTGGAAAGCTATCAAAAGCTTGACCCCATGTGTTAGATCTTTGTTTTTGCAGCCACACTACTAATCAGAGCTTACACGATGTATTGGCTGGCAGAAAGGTTAAATGGCCTGATCCAGGCTAAAGTGAGAGATTGTCGAGCTAACGTCACAAACCAAAAGCGCCACTAGGGGGCATCCTAGATATCCTTATTTCTATTAGTTAATTTGTTTTACTCTTTTCTTTGATTTATTTGTTTGGTTTAAGTCTAATTAGGGTAATTGTTGACTTTGCTTCAGTTCAGCTTTGTGTATTTTAAAGAAAAAATGGATTACGGAGTTACGCGCATGAGTTCCCTTTCATTAGTAGGATCCACCTTATCACCTTAGATGGCGGACTGGAGGGACAATCATTACGGGCGTAGATTATGATATTATCACTCGCCTCGGAATTTGTTACCTCGTTATCATTGTACCCCAAGCTTTGGGAGGTGGAGAGTTTAACACCGAGGACTGCGAGAATGCTTTAGGGCGACCGTATACAATCCTTAATGATCCGATCTTTGAACATTTCCGAGGAGTGGATGTTCTTTGGAGAGAATGGGCCATCTGGGATGAATCGATTTTCCTCCGCGATTGACATGCTCCGTCGTCGATCCGGTTGTGGATTGGGCTGATATTTATGATGACTAACCGTTAGGTGTTTAGTCGAGCAAGCGGCGTTAAACAAAAGTGCTCGGTGGGAGGCAACCTTTTGTCGTCTAATTTTTATGTATTTGAAGTTTTTGTTTGATTTATATGAAGCAATAAGAGTTTGAATAAAAATGTAAGAAAAATTCTATGTTTTGCTTAATTTTGATTTTGGGCGCCCGTCCATCATATGGGGCGCCCGTGCCTTGTGTTTCATTGAGCGTCGTCCATCTTTTACGGGCGCCCGTCGAAAGAAAGTTCCCTCAGCGTATTTGTATTTGTTTGAAAAGTGGGATGGGCGTCTGTTTCCTGAGCGCCCGTCCGATTCATCGATTTTCGGGTGAGCGGCTAAATGCCTTCCTTTGGGCGCCCGTCCGCCCTGCGTCTATGTATACCCCACAGCTTCCCAAATTTCATTCGAACCCGAATTTTCAAAGTTTAAAAAACCGACTCTTGCGCCCCTTTGCTCTCAAATCCTTGTTTAAACCATTTTTGGCGATTCAAAGCTCTACAAACACCTCTCAAACCCCTCTCATGATTATTCAAACCAAATCCAACAACAAGCGGCCATTAATCGATTCATTGACCTAGCTTGTGCGATTTTTTTGGAGAAAAATACAAACTTTGGGAGTCGATTTTGCATTGTAAGGGCTTCCAATTATCATTTTCATCACCCTCTCGGTACACAGTAAGACTTTATCACCTTTTCTTAGATTGATTCATGTTTTTTTAGTTCGATTTGGAGTAGATTTTTTGAATACTAGCTTATTAGTTTATTTTCTTCTTCTTGTTTTGTTGGTGGCGGGGTGGTGATGGTTGATGGTGGATGGTTTCATGGTGGTTTTAGTGTGGTTTGGTGTTGGTTGTTGAATTATTGGGAAATCCCGTTTGGGCGATAAGCGGGTGGTTTTGTTTTGCATTGTGGTTTGGGGTTGTTTGTCTAGGTTGTAAGCAATGGGCCGTAAGAGGTTCAAAAGCGACATGGTAAGGGGATAGCAGCGAACCGAGTAAGAGAAAAAAGGTTGTGGATCCAACCTTGAGTGCTTCCCAGCGGGGTGTTGCGATTAGAGAGCGTCTTCCTAGGGCTGCTCAAGGTCAATCTAGGGTGCCGTTGAGAGATGAATGCAGTGCGCCCGCGTGATGAGGGTACCCCCTAGTGAGATTACCTAGAGTTGGCGGGGTGGCGAAACTCCTGAGCCTCACATTGAGGAAACAGGCGAGAGAAGGGCACATTAGGCGAGAATGTTAGATCCCACTGTCCCTATTCCATTTGCTCGGAGGTTCATTAACCCCAGGCCACTGAACATTTACAATAAGCATTATCGCGAGAACTATGTTGATTGAGAGAGCGTTCTTGAGTCTCAAGTAGATTTATCTTTTATTCACGATGTTGTGGATAGAAAGTGGGGTGCAGCTTGTGAGAACCCCTAGAACCCTGTCAATGCTACCCTAGTTAAGTGAGTTTTATCTGGCCCCATTAAAAAGCGGATCTGGAAATTGGGGTAGTTATGGTTCGAGAGTTAAGGTGCCATTTACACGAAGGTTATCAACGAGAAATACCAGTTGGCACCTTTTGAGGGGTTGGATTATAAGGAAGCGATTAAAGCGAAGCAGGACACGGGTGAGGACCCTTTGGAGGAGCTTAGACTGAAAGTGTGCCCGGAGGTGCCGTGAACACTAAGACCGAGAGGTGATAGGAAATAATTGGTTACTACCTCGTGGACGGAGGATTGGAAAGTCCAGTGTCGATTTATACAAAATAGGTTGTTGCCTAAGAACAACTTGACGCATTTTCACATTGGCGATCTTGGGATGCCCTACGCCTTGACCTTTAAGTTAAATGTTGATGTTGGACAGGCGATTTTCGATGAGATAGCGTTGAACCAGAATGTCTATGCTCGATGTCTGATTTGCCCCCATTTGATCCATAGCCTCTGTCGAGATGCTGCGGTTCCCGAATACAAAACTGATCACAAACCTAAAAATCCTAGGTTCTTGCGGCGAGAAAGTAGAAATCTTGAGGCCAGGTGGAAGTGAGCGACACATGAGCCGGATCATCTTTAGTACCGCCTCAGATTATCTTCCTTCCTTCTTTATCTCCATCGGTTGGATGCGTTTAAGTATGGCAAATAGTATAAGGAAGCTGGATGGAGGACATCTGACGTCCGCAGAACAATATCGACGGCTATCTTACGGTGTATGGTGAGGCCGTCCTCCGAGGACGGAGATGCTACAATGCAAGTACTATGGATTACGTTTTCTCTGAGCGAGATCGAAGCGAGCTGCTATTGCGGATGTTCTTCATGATGAGTCGTCTTGGATGAGAGCAAGTTGACACGGCGGGGAGGACTCTACACCACCGGCCCAGATCTTCTCTGCGATACTCCTACGAGATGGAACACCTCCTGCTGGTGATTCTTGGCACGAAGCGGACTTGACTTTACGAAAGTGATTCTACTTTCTATTTTCTCCACAGAATTTGTTTGTATTTTGATACTATGTTTTTTCTTTCTTTACTTGATTCATATGTATTTTCTTGGAGCTCTTTATGCATTTCCGTTGCTCATTTTTTATTGATGAATCTTGTAAGCCATAAAGCGTATCGTTGACATTCTGTGGTTTCTATTATTCCGTGTCATGCTTGAATTATCGTTTGATTCGATTTCACCTTATCCTTATCTTTATCTTTTACTGCGATGTGATATAATCCCGTTTTTCCCGAGATTTTCCGTGTTTATCGAGTAGTGCGAGGCATATATTTTTATTTGGTTTTGTCGAGCTAGTATTCGAATCATGATGGACAAGATAATCTTTGAGTTCTGACGTTGGTTTCTTCATACTCTGCACGACCAGCGGTTCGAGTATCTATTCAAATCGGCTAAGTACCTTGTTTCTTTTTACTCTGCACAACTTTGAGGACATGTTGTCGTTTAAGTGTGGGGAGGAATGGTTATGTGTATCTTTTTGCTTATATTGTTATTCAATCTTTGAAAAGAGCTAAATTTTCAAATTTTTGTTTTGTCAGTTGAGCAAATACATATCTTTGTTCGGTTTTATAGACATTTATCTTTGTATGTTGTATGTTTAGTAGGTTAGATGTTTCACCGACATACATTTCACGAGCCATATTAAATGATGAGCTAAAATATAAAGCTATACCCATTTGGATTAGTAATTTTTGATTATCTTATAAGTATCTTGTGCTTAGTGCTAATGTGCGTATCGTGAAATTATAATAGATTGTGTTTAGAGTCGGAGTATGACATCTTTGTGAATATCTTAGGTTTGAATGTGATAAAGCGAAAGCGTAACTATTGTGCTTTAAAAGTATGTTTTAAAAAAATTAATTAATTAATCGGGTGTGCGGAAGGTGGGTCGATGATTTGAGTGAGGTAGGTCATATCTCAAATGTCTATACCACTATTGATACCAAAATCTCACGACGATCGAGAAGAAGGCGCTTGATGATTTGAGTAAGGTAGGGTATATCTCGAATGTCCTATTCTACTATGGCGAGCAATAGCTCATTACGATGTCGTATATAAATGTGAATGATGATTAAATCAACTTACGAAAAGTGTTGCTATGAATTGATATAAGACTTAGTTATCGCCTACCATATCCCCAGTATAAACCGACAGATATGTTGTAGGGATTATCCTCTGAGTATGTCAGAAAGGTCAAAATGTATTCTATCATCCTTTTAAGGATATGTTACGTTTTGTAGGGTGCATGTTATAAGTATCATTTATTTCTAGTTTAAATGGGGTATTTGCTAGTTGCTTTGAATAGATTTCAAGTTTGGACTTAGTGGAATTTTGCTATGGCTTTGCACACACACAGGGGTGAACCTCTAATTTATTGAATATGCTTTATTCTTCTTTGAAATGTCTATATTTTTCCGAGCCTTGATCTTGTTTTGTTTAAGCTCGGGACGAGCAAAAGTTAAGTGTGGGGAGTTGTTTAGGGTGATTTTCTATGATTTATATCGTTCTATTTAGTAACAATTTTCCTCTATACTCTGATGTTTTGCATAGAAAGTGAAACGTTTATTTGATTTATTAAGCAAGTGATGTTTGGAATGGTTTAATCGCAAAGTTGGTTGAGTTATGAGATTTTATTATTGATTTTCTATCAATTTGAATGATTTTACACTTTGCAATGTTTTGATGTCTTGTAGATACACGAATTTGGCTTAAAGAGGTTTAAAGATGTTCAAATGAGGATTTACATGGAAGAAAAAGGATAAAGATGAAGTCGGATAAAGATAGAGATGAAAAACCGGTTTGAAGTGGGCTGAGCAGCGTCACGAAGCTCCGTCCGGTGGAGCGGACGTTTGAGAATCGAGCAGGCGTCGAGGAAAAGCGATGGATTGAGTATTAAGATTTTTGCTTTGAGCAGCGTCAATTTTACATAGGGCGGGCGTCGACATGACTTCGGCCCGACTTCGAAGATTTTATGCGAGAATCGAGCAGGCGTTCAAGACTACAGACGGCGTCCATACACCCGACCTAGCAAAAACCGACTTAAACTCTTATAAATAGCCACGTTTTCTAGACATAATATACCACTAATTACTCTGGCGGCCACAAGAACCTAAAGGCGATTTTTACATGTTCTCACCCTTATAAACAACTTTTATGCTTTTTATTTCCTAGATAAATTTCTCCAATTATATGTACTTTCTAGTAGCTATTTCAAGTAATCAAACGATGAATAGAGGCTAGAGCTCATTGGAACAAGCGTTGTGAAGCCGTTCTAGCAACACTTTGATTTCTCTCTGGATTATCTTGTGAGTTTTT
The DNA here is from genome assembly GCA_026214975.1 of Gentiana macrophylla. Classification (NCBI taxonomy): domain Eukaryota; kingdom Viridiplantae; phylum Streptophyta; class Magnoliopsida; order Gentianales; family Gentianaceae; genus Gentiana; species Gentiana macrophylla. The sequence goes on along the minus strand of JAOBSW010000891.1, from coordinate 39,421 downwards.
ATTAAAAGTTGTATCTTTTCTATGTTTAATTCATTGTTATTATGCAATTTTATCCATGGATGTTTTGCATGTTCGATGTTTAATAGTTGATGAAAGTTTATTGTTAAACCTAGATCACCATAGTCAAGATTAGATTTTTAACCTAAAAATAACGAGAGTTGTTAGGTTAATTTCTAGGTTGCTAGATTGAGAAATCTTACACCTTTGTTATGAAAGCGTTAATCTTTAGGATCGAAAGATAAAAGATTAATAAATGAATTATCTAAGAGATTAGAAATTCATACCTACGATAGGTGAATCACGACTTTTGTTAAATCATCACTAGATAATCTAGAGGAGGAATTGAATGTTATAGAATTGGTGGATCAATTGCTTGTTCGTTCGTTAAATTATTGATTAAAATCACTTGAACTTGAATTGCTTAGCTAAGTTAGTACTTTTTATTGCATGTTTAGGTTATAGAATAGAATTAGTTTAGTTAATCTCGTTCATAATTATATTTCACGGCTTTAGATTTCTAATCTTACATCGAGTTTACTTTTGTTATTTTAGTTTTAGTTTGTTCACGTGTTAATCGTTTTATGTTCTTATAATTCTAGTGATAGTAGTTGTGACATTAGGTTAGTTAGATAAAAACTAGGTAAACAACCCGATTCCTGTGGACTCGACTCGGTATTAACCTCACATACTCGATCCACACTTGGGGGTAAACCGGATTATTTTATTACTTGTTTATATTTCATTTAGCATAAAATCCGAGACATTAATCAACTGAGAGTTGGACAATCTTTCGTTCAAGGAATATGAGAAATATGCAACAACACTCTTCTACTTAAGCTATATTTGCGAAAATATGAAAAATCTTCAAGGATTGCATAATCTCTGGAACTAAAGCGAGAAAAAGATTGAGACTTGGAAGGGATTTTGCATACAGGAGAATATGAAATGGTAAAGAACTCCACAGTAGCGAAGTTAGGAGAAAGGATAATAAATCCTTTGAAGAAATCATAAAGCGACTATTTGATTTCAAGAAACCACTTGTGAAATCAATAGACTTGGCCTATTACCACTTAAAGGGAAGCCTTTCTTACTCAAATTTCACTGAAAAAGGAACCAGCAAATATTGACACGCCTATTCTCAAAATCAAGCCGGAATTTGGACTCCTCAGCAGATGGCTCTGCAAACATGTCATCAGTCCTTACAAAGGACTGGGTAAACTATCTGAAGATGGAATTTATCTGATGAACATCATATGGGATGAACTTGAATTCAATTAGGCCGGATATGTGTCCAATCAGCTCAAGCAACAACACTTAGCTGAAATGGAAAGTGTCAAGAGAGCCCAAGTTGAAGGAAGAGAAACTGTAGGAAGATTTCGACTGAAGAAGACACTCAGCGGAATTATTCAACATTATTTGGAGAGGCTCAGCAATAGGAAGAGAGCAGAACAAACTGCTACTGCATTTACACAAACTGTTGGTGCATCTACAAGAAGTGCAACACCAGTCCATGCTAGGAAAGAAACCTCCAGAACTTCCCAACCTGAAGCCAATAATAAAACTGTGTCTCAGCAGATCGCTCAGCAGAAAGGAATCAAGAGGAAAGCTGACTCATAGAAAGAAAAGTCAGTTGGAAAATGTTTGTTCCTAGTTTCTTCAAATCAGTTATCACCAACTGAGAGGAACATCGGTGACAACTAAAATCAGGCGAAACCCGCTTAGTTCTTGAAGTTGTTTCTCACATATAGCAGAAGATATCAGAGAAACAAGTTTCCGTTATGGAAATCAGTCAAGAGCAACAGCAATTTCAGCAACAACCAGCTCAACAATCAGAATCAGTTTATACTTTTGATGCTGGAAGAATCATCAAACTGATGAAGTTAAAGCTCAAGACTGAAGACTCTCATGAAGCTATCAAGGATACTTTACAAACTGAAGAAAAGCTATTGTTGGAGAAACTAGAAGTTAAGGACTTATATGCATTATTTCCAATGGATGAGTTTCTCACCAACTACTTTAAGAGATTCAAAAGTAGCTCGAGAGAAAGAGTCGATTCATGATTAACACTCAAGGATGTTTGAAAGAAAGATGATGATAACAATGATGATGATTCAAGAAAGGAAGGTGAAAAAGTGCAGATTTTGCGATCGGACACTCAACCTCAAAGACAAGCGAGCAAAGCGTCATTATTGAGGAAGATTTGCGAGTTGAGAACCGGACAAGCGACAATCGACAAGCGTGAGAGGCGAAAATCGGCAATTGATGATCATTAAAGATGATACTCGATCTAAAATCCAAGAAGAAGAAGAAGATCAATTAGAAGCTAACAAGAGAAGAATTGAGCAAAGTACAAGAAAACTTGAAGATTATGCTCAGCCAAAAGGCGAGTATAATGGTCTCTTGTCACACATCTCGGGATACTTGGATTACGGGGAAGAAGGCAGATGTTTGATTCACACTAAAATTGGATACAATCAAGAAATCCACTACACATTCAATTACGGAAATTCTCGATCTGAAGGAAAAACTTGGAACTACAACTATGGAAGGCAGATAAATTCATGCTCAAGCGGAATGGCACCTCAATCGGTGAATCTATGGATTAGAAACTCAGCTCAAAAAAGTTCTTACTTCTCAGAAAGACATCTCAACAGATCAAAAGGCAACTCATCAGTTAATCAATGAGTTATATGATGCCAAAAAGGGGGAAGTGGAACAAGAAAAGGTGAGATTACAAGAAGAAAAGTGAAGCTTGAAGCGAGGCGAAGAAATGCAAATCGGCGAGATCCTTATATCGAGGATGTGAAAGAACTATCGAAGAAGCGGCTCATTTCCAAATGAGTCAACTTTGAAGAAAGAAGAGCTACTCGACAAAAGATACATGGATGAAGTTTGTATTAACTATAACCATGTCAAAGCAAAATCTGAGACACAAAACTTATGAAGAATCTCTTTTCTATTTCTTATCGATGTTTATCATAATCGGAAGATGGCTAACTACAAGAGAGTTAAGAGGATTGAAGAGAAGCTTCAAAGCAGGGGATAAGAGAGAGCAGGATGAAGGTGATATTTCAAAGTTTGAAGACTATTACAAGGATGAAAGACACATTCCTAAGTTAGCTCTATGGAGAAAGTGGAAACTTTCAAGCCAAGTGGATTATCTCAGAACATTCCACAATGAAGACTCGAAGCTTGAAAATGAATATCATCTTCACGATAAGGAACAGAAATTAATCAAAGTTACACAAAGAAATGTTTAGATCTTATTTCAGTTTATTATCAATTGTGTAAATATCCAGTTGTACTTTGATTTTGCATTGTTTATATCTTTAAGATTTTCTATTAAGGAGGTTTTGGCATCATCAAAAGGGAAAATTCTTTAGGAATAAAATTTTAATTTTATGATGATTCATCTTATTTAGTTAATTATATGTTTACACCCCATTGATGAAGTCTTTGAAACTAAGCTGTTATAATGAGAATCTAAAGATGTCTAGAAGCCCGAATGTATAGGTTTTACTAAGTCGATAATTGTATAAGTTGTATCAGACAAGCCTTTGTAATAGATAGAAGTGTAATAAAAGCCCAAAACTAGAAATCATCGAAAAGCTGAAAATGACACATGGTGAAGATGAACACCTAAAGCGAAGTCTCACTCAGGCCCAAGAAGATAAGTTTGTTGAGGACATAGACTCGGTTGGCTTATCGAGGCGAAGAAGGCTGAGGAACAAACTCGATATAATGAAGAAGCGAGGACACAGGACTCGATTGTAGAAGATTGAAGCGAGGTTCAAACTCGATTATGAAAGCTGTTGGACTTATTTCTTAGTTTTGATGATGAGTGCCATACTAAATTATTATAGTGCAAAGGCAAAAGATGTCTAGATAAAATGTATAGGTTTATTAGAGTTTGATTCATAAATAGGTTTGATCAAACAAGCCTTTGTAAAAGGCTGCTTTTATTTATCGTTGATGGTCTAGTCGATGGGGTAAATAGGTCGATGAGACTTATCGGGAACCTCTTGGGCGAAGGCCCGAAAGGTGAGGGTTCAAACTCATTAAATGAAGGCTAAGGGATCAAACTTAGTATTTAATGTCAATGATATGGAATCGATGAGTTAGGCAAGTGCTGTGATGACCCAAGGCGATTACATATACCTTGTGTAGAAGGTCTAAGTTCCACAAGTTGGATGATGTTTGGAACTTAGTTATATTTAAAATGATGTAATCTAACTTCACAAATAAAAGTTGGATAAAAGGAATCAATTGCATTATATTTCTGAGACAAAAATATGATGTTAAATGATGATTAGTTTCTGACGGAGACTAATGAACCTCTTGATATATACCTCGATTAATTCAAGATTATTGGAAAGTTACATGGATAAAACGACCAACTACCTCGACTTATCAAGCAAATCAAAGGCTTGAGATTAAAAGGCGTTGGGATGATCCATATTTTTATCCATTGGATACAAGTCAAAGGGTGGAGCCAATTTTGCCTTTGTCAAAAAGTAATCTGACGATTATCGATCCTATGAATAATGTAACGAGAATGCGGTGAGGATGGGACAAATACAAGGCAGTCACATTTGAATTTCAAATTCAAGTCACATGCATTCCTACCTATAAATAGAGGACTTTCAACTTAAGAAGAAGATGATGAATTTTGGAATAAACTTCAAAGTGATAACAAATTTGAAAAACACCTGCTTTGAACTTCTTGAGCTTAAAGGCTGCTGATCTAGTTATTTTCTTCAAGTGCATTACGTGTTCAAGCTACATCAAGCATACACATGAAGGCGCAAATTCTGGCGATTATATCATCTAATCAATGCTTTGCCATATGAATCATTTACTTGATTCAACCTTTATTTTATAAAGAACCTGCTTGAAAACAGTGAAGCATCGGTTTGGTGTGAAAAAACTGTTGTTTGTGGTGGAGGTGGTGAAGAGGCAATCCTACCGCTTCAGGACCCGATGGAAGACTCGGGAGGCGACAATCCTACTGTTCCCGATTTTAGATTTGTGAAGCCATAGTTATTGGTGAAGGACAAATAACTTAGGAATCTTTGTAACAGATAACTCAAAGATCTCTGGTGAATTTCCTCCAACATCACGGGAGAAGAGTGGGCGTCGAGGATTACATCACTGGAACCACTATAAAAATCTCTCTGCCTTACTTCTGCATTTACTTTGCACTTAGTCATTATTCATTTCAACTCTTTGAATCTAGCAAGCTGAAATCACACACATACACTCTCTTGAGTATCTAATACTTAGTAACATATTTAACAACAAGTAACAAGGCTTAATTTTGATTTTATTCCATTTGCACAAATTCAGCAAAGTGAGGCTGTCGATGAACTCATTTTTCGTGAGACTCACGAGGTCTCAGCAGACTCTTGAAATATCGTGAGGAGCTTTCTTTGAAGTTCTGAATTTATTAACTCAAAGTTTTAAGTGTTAAGTTTATTCACCCCCACCCATACAAACTTAACTAAAGCCTTTTCAAGGACCAACAATTGGTATCGGAGCGATTATTACATTGCGAAGAAATCCTACTTGTTGTACTTGTGAAAATTCTATAAAACTTCTTTCAAATTCTGATTTTCAAGACTTGCATCATGGATAACACACGGTATGCTAGAACCATGTTGATGTGCTCTCTTGATAGATTTGATGAGTATAAGCGTCGAATGCGAGCATATCTTGCTTTGCTACTCATGATGAGATGATGGATGTACTAAGCGAAGGACCACTTTGGAGATTACAAAGCGATGCAGATGGGTGTGAGGCTAGTACATTCTAAACCAAAAGAGAATGGAATGCGAGAAGGCAGAAAAAGAGCAAACCTCAACAACATTGCTATTGATATCATTTACTGAGAACCTTGGATAGCAATATGTACATGAAGGTCAAAGATTGCAAGGCTATGCAAAGGAACTTTGGGATAAGATTCACTTAATCTGTGAAGAGACCGATGCAATAAAGAAGAACAAAATCGGTGTGGCGGAAAAAGGTTGCAAAAGTTCAAGATGCTACTAATGAAACCATTGAGCAAATGGAATCAAGATTCAATGCTATCTTTGGATGAACTTACCTGTTGAGTGTAAGTTATTCAAAGGAAGTAAACACCAAAATCTTGGAAGCTTTACTGCAAGAGATGTTTGGAAAATGAAGGTATTGCAATTGAAGAAATGAAAAATTGCATGAAGAAGACACCTTCAAATTGTTTGATCTTAAGGCCTATGAATTTAGCAAGAAAGCTGGTGCACAGGCCCGAAAGGAAGAGCCAAAGACCACTTGCATTGGGTGCTTCACATCATGAAGAAACATCGGGAGGGACGAGGATGATATGCTAGATGAAATGCAAGAACAAATTGCCCTCTTGAGCAAGAAAATCGAGAATGATGAAAATGGAAAGGCCCTACAAGAAATTTCACAAAGAGGCCTCTTGAAAGAAAGAGGAAGAAGAACCAAAGAAAGATAATGACTATCTATGCTTTCATTGTAAGAAACCGAGGACACTTGAGACTGATTGTCACGAGTTGAAACAAGGCAAGGAACTGATTATCTTTGCTTCAAGCTGTAAGAAGCTGGACATTTTAGACTGATTGTCGGACCTCTTTGAAGACCAAGAGTCAACAAAGGAGACATGGCAAGAAGGCTATGGTTCTTTGAAGATGAATCGAGGATATGAAGTGGAATCGAAAAGGAAATGAATCGGATGACCGCGACCTTTGGTTCTTGATATGGAGGATTATGCTTTGATGGCCAACATGGATGGCGAGGAGGTATACAACCTTTGTATCTATAAACACTCCTGCTGGAAGTGATTGTGAATCAACACAATGGTTCAAATCCTAGAAATTACGACAACAATGAGACTTTGGATGCCATCCTTAATCAACTAAGGATAATACAATCTGGTTATGAGATTGTGAAGGCTGAAAAAGAGGCTCTTGAGTTAGAAGTTGGAAGATTGAAAGCTGAATTAAGGGTTTTCAAAGGTAAGGAAAAGATGTTGGACGAGAATCGGCGTAAGTCTGCTTTGAACATCCAGTGACCTCTGAATCTGCTTGAACCATCTTGTTCCAATCTTGCATACAAATCGGAAAGCCTTATGGAGATAGAAGCGGGCTTGGATTTGGAACTCGACAATCTAACAAGAGTGGATCAGTGGAGTTCTTGAACCTAGTACGAGGTGGTCTAAGTTTGTGCACACACTTAGATCCATCTCGATAAAAATTTCTTTGAAGCGATAAAACCAAATGAGAATGCCTCAAAGAAGCAAAATCGAGAAGTCTCGAAAGTCAACGACTCTAGTAAAAGAATAAATACAAAAATAGAATTTGCTTGTGCCTTAAAGCTCTCTTGATAGCGGACACTGCTACCAAGTCTATTTGGACCACGAAGGAAAAAGCAGAAATATTCAAGAATAAGAATCCTAAATCCAAAAATGTTGATCATTCAAGGGATACTTATCTCGGGGAAAGGTAGGCTTGTTCCTACTGCTTGATAATGATTGGAATATTCACGCATCTAATCTAGAAGCTATCGATATAACCATACTACTAGGGTAAAACCTAGGCAATGGAATCGTGAGGGACTTACACAAGACCTCGTGGACTCAATATTACAGAGTTGTTCTAATAGGCGACACACTATAGTTATGCAAATGTTTCTAATAACAAGAATCATTTCAAGCGACATTATGTACCAAAGGCCGAGAAAACATATGTGGTTCTACACAACCTCTTTATTAGAACTTATGGATGTGTGGAATACATGTATGAACAAAGTATGAACAAAAGTATGACACATTTAGGAAGACCTTATGGAAACATACCAAGGGTCATGCTTGCCCTGACCACTATGGACCCAAGCAGGTTTGGGTACCTAAAATACATTAACTTTGTTTTGTAGGGTTATGCAGTACTTTGTGGTGGATGTTCCGGACACATGACAAAGAATAAACCTTTGTCTAACAAACTTTGTGGCAAAGATGGTCAAGGGTGAATTTTGGCAACAAAAATACACTGATTATACAAGAGGATATGGCACACTTATCGAAAATGGACTTACAATCAAGAATGTTGCATATGTGGAAGAATTTGGATTACAACTTATTTGAGCCTTTGGACAGTTACGTGATATGGGATACAAGGTCACTTTTGACAAAAACAATTGTATTGTCATTAGTGAAAGAGGTGATCAAGTTGTACTTTTTGGTAGAAGGCAGCGAGAACATGTATGTTGTGGATTGGTCTCTGCGAGTTCGAAACACCTTTGATTGTACATACCAAATCTGAACTCAATTGGTTATGGCATAAGAAGTTAAATCATCTAAATTTTGATGATATTAATCGATTAGTGAAGAAGAAGTTAGTGGTTGGTTTACACGAGATCACATTCTAGAAGGATGCTATACATGATGCATGTCGACAAGGTAAGCAGATAAAGTCAAGTTTCAAGTCAAAGACTAAACAATCAACTATGAGTGTTGGAGCTTATGCACATGGATCTTTTGGACCAATAACTCCAACAAGTGTGGCGGAAAGAAATACACCTTAGTGGTTGTGGATGATTTTCTAGATACACTTGGGTGATATTCATGAACAAGAAAAGTGAGACACTCCAAAGCTTGCCTAATCTTTTGAAGAGATTACAAAATGAGAAAAGTTTATGATCATAAAGATAAGATCGGATCGAGTCTTGAATTTCTCAACAAAGTTATAAGAGAATATTGTGAGCGAGAATGGTGTACTTCATCAACTTCTTGCTTTGCTTTGGTACACCTCGACAAAATGGGAGTTCTTGAAAGAAAAGCAGGACATTAAAGGAAGCGGGAAGAACAATGATTTGTGAAGCATTGCTACGAAAGATATTGAAATTTGGCGATAAATCTGACATGCTATACACAAAATAGAACATCGATTAAACAAGAAGGCTTCTTGAAGACACCTTATGAGGTTTGGAATGGAAGGAAACCTAACATATCCTATTTCCATCCATTTGGAAGTAAATGTTTTATTCTAAATCATAAAGTTCATTTGAAAACATTCCAACAAAATCGGATGAAGGAATTTTCTTAGGATATTCTTGATCAGTGAGCATTGAGTCTTGAACAAAGAACAACTGAAACATGAAGAAACAATCAATGTTGTGCTTGATGAACCTAAGTTTCTTGGTATGGAAGATAAAGATGTGAACTCTTTGAGAATCAACAAATCAGATCAGTTGTGTTGAAGTTTTGGAAGATTCAATGACTTAAAAGTTTACGTCTGCCCCTGCTTTGAACACCTGTGACAATGTTCTTGATGCAACAAGCCCGAAGCAATTCAAGGATCTGTGACCCCAGTAGAAGAAACTACGAGACCCTCACGAAGATGATATTCACGAAAATCAAAATAACCAAAATCCACAATGGTTAAGGAATCACCTGTTTGAACAAGTAATTGGCAATGTCGACAAGGTGTGAGGACTAGAAGACAAGCTGGAAGCTATGTTTACTTGTTTTCTATCTCAAATGGAACCCAAAGTTGTTGAAGAAGCAATTTGAGATCAGTTGGATAATTTCTATGCAAGAAGAATTAAATGAATTTGAAAGAAATCAAGTTTGGACACTAGTTGAAAGGCCAAGTCATGCAAATATCATTGGTACTAAATGGGTATACAAAAATAAACTTGATGAATCTGGTACCATTGTAAGAAATAAGGCCGGACTAGTTGCAAAGGCTATTCTCAAGCGAAGGAATAGATTTTGATGAAACATATGCACTGTTGCAAGATTGGAAGCTATCAGACTATTCTTGGCACATCTTTGCATATAAGAACTTCAAAGTATATCAAATGGATGTCAAGAGTGCATTTTTGAATGGTATCCTAGAGGAGGAAGTGTATGTTCGACAACCTCTGGATTTGAAGTTAAAGATCAAGAAGATAAAGTGTATAGACTCAACAAAGCACTTTATGGATTGAAACAAGCACCAAGAGCATGGTATGAGACTCATCTCAATTCTTGGTGGACAATGGTTTTACAAAAGGGACCATTGACAAGACACTTTTGAGAATCGAGTGAAGGGGCTGACACCTGTTTGGTACAAATTTATGTGGATGACATAATTTTTGGTTACGAGAATGATTTACTTTGTGAAAAGTTTGCAAATCTAATGAAGAGCAAATTCCAAATGAGTATGATGGGAGAAATGAATTACTTCTTGGGATTGCAAGTTAAGCAGATTGAAAGATGGAATCTTCATTCATCAAACCAAGTATACCAAGAGTTCTTGAAGAAATTTGGTATGGAAAACAGCACTAAGAGCTCAACTCCTATGAGTACAAACATTAGATTGGATGAAGATAAAGAAGGCAAAGATGTTGATCAGGACTTTATGCGAGAAGGATGATAGGCGATCTTTGTATCTCACTTTGCCAGTGAGACTGATATATCCTTTCTTTGTAGGTGTTTGTGCAAGATTTCAATCAAACCTAAAGAAAGTCATTTAGAGTCTTTGTCAAAGAGTTCTTAAGTATCTAAAGAGACTTTGGGAGTAGAATATGGTATTCCAAGGAAGGAAGCTTCAAGGTAATTTCCTACTCAGTTACGATTATCTTTGGATGCAAGATTGATAGAAAAAGCACCTCGGGGAACACAATCGATTAATGGGAAATAAATTTGGTCTCTGGTTTAGCAAAAGCAAATTCTATTTCAACTTCCCTTCTTGAAAATTGAATACATTCTTTCTTTGGAAGTTCTTTGTGCACAAATACTATGGCTAAGACAACAATTAAGGGATTATGGAATTGAAGAAGGAAATTCCAATCATGTGTGACAACACAAGTGCAATTACAATCACAGAAAATCTGTTTTTGCATTCAAGAACCAAGCACATTGATGTGAGACATCATTTTATAAGAGATCATGTTGAAAAGAAAGATGTGGTGGTTACTATACATTCTCTTGAAGATCAACTTGCTTGATATTTTCACTAAGCCACTTGATAGTGAAAGATTTGCCAAATTAAGGTGAACTTGGAATTATAAAGATTGGTGATATTCGGTGTCTTGGAAATTCACCAAGGGTTAGTCTTTGCTATGTTGGGTGAGCTCACTTAGCAGATTAGTCATTAGTATCAACAATTCCATGTACTTATGTTTGAACAATTGAGCAAATGAGGTTGCCAGGGTTGGTCTTTGTCATGTTGGGTGAGCTCACTTGTGGATCGGTCATTGGTATTAAACTTCATCTTGTATTATCGATTGAACAAAACAAGGAGAAAACAAGGATCGTGAGTCACTTTGTCGGCGATTGCTGAAGCACATTATCGGCCATTGCTGAGCCCACCTGGCGAGGATACCTGCTTTGAATGGAGCGTTACTCGATCAAAGTTATTTAGGTCAAAAGCGATTTGGCGGGATATTTATTTTATCCATTATTACCCGCGGTTAAACCATCCAGCGATTTACAAGCGTTATGGAGGAGTAGTGGACCACGTGTCAAGGCGACATTTAATCAGTTGTCGTGGTTACCTCAATATGCGTCGGTGTGATTTCAACTACCCCTTGTCTATATAATCAGTTGTTACTTAGCGAGATTCACCACTTGCAATTTACGCTTTATCTACTTGCAAAATCTACTTAGTGTGAACCTGAGTTTGAGAGCAACTCTTCTTCATCTTTTCTTATTTCAATGGCGGAAAGAGTTGAAGTTCAAATCGAATCAAGCCAAAGTGTAAGAGGCTATGTTGTTGATGCAAAGCGAGAACCCGAGGCGGCCATTAATATAGGTCGAAGAATAAGAAGGTTTGCGGGCACGGAGAACAAACTCAACATCAGTTAAAAGCGATATCATACACCAATGTTATTGATTTACGGAAGAATATTGTTATAGAAGAAGGCTGAAGCATTCAAAACCCTTTGTGAATGGTGAGGAACTTGTAATATCCTCAATCTGTTTGAGAGAAGTGTTTGGTTTTGAAGAAGTTGTTGATGGTTGATCAATCCTGAAGCTATGGGATTGGACAAGATGGCTTTTGTAGATCGAGATCAAGGCGAAGCAACTATCAAATCGATGCAGGCATCAATGCCAAAAACATTGGTATTGAATATGATCTGTGAGCAAGCTCATTGCAAAGAACATACTTGGGCTAGTTAGCGGTATGGATACTCTGTCGGGACCCAGATAGAGCGTGATTATCATCTGCGAGGAGCATGAAGTTTGGTGAGGGCTGGGTACTTTATTCATTATATGAAGAAAGTTGCGAAGGAGGACAAACTAGGAAAAGGAAATCAAAGGCCTTACCCTTAGGTTTGATGATTGAGACCTGCTTGAATCACTTGGAGTTCTGACCTTGAACGATTGACATAAATCAGTCCGGATACAAAAGGAGATTGATTATGCAATTCTGGACTTGATGATGATGAAGAGATTCTTTGGAGAAATTTGCTGCTGATGATAATGATGATGGAGATGATGGTGATCTTGGTGGTGGCGAGTTCGACAAACCAAGAAGATATCCATCAAACCTCTTTGCACCAAAGAAAGCTATTTGGAAAGAGGAAGAAAGTCTTGATGTTAGAAAGACTACGAAGTCTTAAAATCAAAAAGAACAAGAAATGAAAGCAGCCTGAGGTGAGTGAGTGCTTTGAGGGTCAAGTGGAGATTCTTGACCTGCTTTGTGGCTTCAAGAAAAAGCTGTTGGAGAAATTTTTAGAGAACAACGAAGGAAGCTAGTAGAAAAAGAAAATTGACTAGAAAAGTTGATGATGATGAACCCCTATCCAAGAGGATGAAGGAGGTTACCAAAAAAAGAAATATGGCAAGGGAAAGAGTTAAAAAACTTGGAAGCTCAAAGAGTCAGAGAGAAGCACCGATAGAAGAGGAAGAAGAAATTTGTTGAAGTGAGCCTCTAACTATCATTCCACGATTGTTATCGGTGATTCCTCAAATGAAGAAGTTATCAAGTCTCTTTGATCTTTGAGCAGGTTGTTTTTGAGCAATCTGTAGAGGATGTCTGGCGATCTCTGCGACCACTGAGCTGCTTTGTAGTATCCTTTGAAGAACCACGACAAACCAGAACTGAACTCTTTGTGGTGGTTGAAGAGGTGATTGGAGACTTGGTTGAAGACCACATAAATTTGGCAATAGTTCGGAGGAAGAAGCGGTCTGCTGCTAACCTGGCGATGAGCATGTAAGTCGGGGGAACCAAGTGTGATCTGAGATGGAAGTAGTAGGCACAAATGTACAATCACGACAACTTTCTTGACTTTCAAACATCTGTAGAAGATACCATGAATGCCTTGTTGGAACCTTTGGAGGTCAACAAGCTCTTTGAGGCTAACTCTCAGGAGATCTTTCATGCCATTTGAAAGGCATGTGAAAAGAGCAAGAAAAGCGAAGAGTATGTGGATCCCAAACTTGACCAAATTGCTGATTATTTTCAATGGAAGTTTGGTTTCTATAAGAGACAAAAGCCCAATTCTTGAACCAATGGTGATTTTGAAGAATGGGCTTTTAATAAGTTGGGAGTAGAAAACTTCTTTGGATCTGGTTGACACCACCTGCTTGCAATCAGGTGATGGATCTGTTTGATGAGCAGCGAAGGAGGAGGGTATCAAATTTAGAGATCAAGAGATGGTCTGATGATTCTTTCTTCATCATCGGATAGTAGAGGAGATTTTCCCTCTGGACCGGGAGAATCAAGTGGGGCTGCACTAACACATGTACCATCGCCTGTGATCCACGATCTTTGGTAGATCTGTGAGGGCAGTGGTGGAGAAATGGATGAGGATCTACAAGATCTCACCATGGATGATCTAGAAGCACTAATCAGGGAATTACATTGAGTCTTTGGTAGGGTGGTGATAGACAAAGCACATTTCTGTTGTAGAGCCTCTTGCACAACTGAAGATGTCTGAGAATCTTGATTTGGATGTGGAAAAGACCATGACTTGATGAACCAAGTGCTAGTTACGAGGAATCCATTGAATATCAAAGTGGATTTGACTTTGAAGGATTCTCACCAAAGCGCCATGATTACGACCAAGATTGGTCATGCGAGAAGGTTTCAAGTGGATAATGAAGCCATATTTAATCCACGAGGAAATTGAAGAGGAGAGTGCAGGTTCTTTGAGGTACAAACAACACTGGACAAAGGTTGGAGCAGGAGAGTGCAGTGCTTTGAGTCTCAAGCGACACTGGACAAGGTTGGAACAGTTTGGGTTTGGTGGAAACCCACATGTTGATGATGAAATTTCTTTGTAGTGGAGCTCTTTGGAGCCAAGGCCCTTTGTAGGGAAGGATAGTCGTGATTTGCATTAATGAGGATGGCATTTCTTTGGACTATGACTCTGATGATGAAGAATTTCAAATTTTGGAGAAGAAGAAGTTGTTGAAGAACACACACAAGATCCTATCCTTGAAGATGTTCTTGGTGCAATGGTTGAGAAGGACCTCCCCTGCTTTGGGAGAGATATGAGTAGAGCAATGGTCATCGGACAGGACAACGGCACAATATAGAGTTGAGGAACTGTGATGGATCTCTTGATAGTAGAATGGCGATGGAGTGCCAATTGAAGTTTCAATGAGTTAAGAAGCGTAAGAAATGACATACAACGATTAAGAACTCAATTGGACGAGCAAACAGATTTGAAGAAGCGTGAAGATGGTAAATGATAATAGACAATCTCTTGTCTGATTTGCTTCAAACTTTGCATCTACTCAAAATGCAATGAATGATTTGATACTAGATGTCAAAGGGTATCAAAGTTGGAAATAAAGCCAAAGACAAGTTTCTAAAAGATCAACTTGTCTCTATACATGAAACTTGACAAACTTCTTGAAGCTCCCAAACTTCTTGAGCTGTTCTTTGCACAACAACTGCTATGCACGATCCCAAACTCCTTTGAAAGGATCAGCAGTGGAAGAGACCACGCAATCAAGGATTACTTCACTTGATACTAGAAGGAACAATGGAAGGTCAATTACAGTGATAGTATCACGAGGAAGCTATTCATGGCCTCAAATCTCACGTTTTGTTGATGATGTCACTAAGGGAAGAGGGCCAATCAGTTGCAGCAAAGGAGGCTGCTAGACTCTTTGCCTGAAGAGATGGGTGATGATACAAATGCTTTTAGGCAACTTTGCACTGGCGAGTGCAACTCATTTGATGATCTCTATCACGATACAAGAAAGAGTTTCATAACGAAGGAGACCACTATCGTGACATGGGATTTCATGAAGGTCTTAACTCCTTCTTGAGTTTGAAGTTTTGGGAGGCAAGGATTAGAGCTTTAGAGCAAATACGGAGGTAGAAGAAGTAGCAAAGGTGAAAAGGTCTTTGCCAATTACAAAAGCAAAGATTCAACTGAATGAATTTAAGGAGATTGTATATGAAGTTTGGCTTGAGGTGAATCAGATCAATCTTGTCTGCTGAAAGCATGGAATTGGTGAAACAAGTCAATTCTTATATTGACTTTACACTAATTGAGAATGAATGGATGATTGAAATGATAGAAGAGATAAGAGCTTATCAAGAGCAAGTGAGAAGGCTAGACAAAGAAAGAGAGAGAGAGACAATAGATCGACTACTTATCCTTTGTTTATCTTTCTTTGTATCTAGTTGTAATAGCTGTGAACAAATATTTATAATGAGAATTAGTGAATTTGTTTTGTTTGTGCTTTTATCTTTTTGCTTTCTTTGATTAGGTGAGGTAGTGGCATCATCACCAAAAGGAAATTGTTGGACTTATTTCTTAGTTTTGATGATGAGTGCCATACTATTGTTATAGTGCAAAGGCAAAAGATGTCTAGATAAAATGTATAGGTTTATTAGAGTTTGATTCATAAATAGGTTTGATCAAACAAGCCTTTGTAAAAGGCTGTTGTTTATTTATCAATGATGGTGTCTAAATCGATAGGAGTAAATAGGTCGATGAGACTTGTCGGGAACCTCTTTGGCGAAGGCGAAAGGTGAGGTTCAAACTCGATAAATGAAGGCTAAGGGATCAAACTTAGTATTTAATGTCAAGGATATGGAATCGATAGTTAGGCAAGTGCTGTGATGACCCAAAGCGATTACATATACCTTTATAATAGAAGATCTAAGTTCCACAAGTTGGATGATGTTTGGAACTTAGTTATATTTAAAATGATGTAATCTAACTTCACAAATAAAAGTTGGATAAAAGGAATCAGGTGCATTATATTTCTGAGACAAAAATATGATGTTAATGATGATTAGTTTCTGATGAGACTAATGAACTGGCTTGATATATACCTCGATTAATTCAAGATTATTGGAAAGTTACATGGATAAAACGACCAACTACCTCGACTTATCAAGCAAATCAAAGGTGAGATTAAAAGGCGTTGGGATGATCCATATTTTTATCCATTGGATACAAGTCAAAGGGTGGGCCAGGTTTGCCTTTGTCAAAAAGTAATCTGGCGATGTCGATCCTATGAATAATGTGAGAATCACGGTGAGGATGGGACAAATACAAGAGCAGTCACATTTGAATTTCAAATTCAAGTCACATGCATTCCTACCTATAAATAGAGGACTTTCAACTTAAGAAGAAGATGATGAATTTTGGAATAAACTTCAAGTGATAACAACGGTGAAAAACACCTGCTGAACTTCTTGAGCTTAAAGGCTGTGATCTAGTTATTTTCTTCAAGTGCATTACATTGTTCAAGCTACATCAAGCATACACACTTGAAGGCGCAGGCTGCTTTGATTATATCATCCTAATCAAGCTGCTTTGCAAGCTGAATCATTTACTTGATTCAACCTTTATTTTATAAAGAACCTCTTTGAAAGCAGTGAAGCATCAGTTTGAGTGTGAAAAACTGTTGTTTGTGGTGGAGGCTTGGTGAAGAGGCAACCTACCACTTCAAGGACCAGTGGAAGACTCGGGAAGCGACAATCCTACTGTTCCCGATTTTGATTTGTGAAGCCATAGTTATTGGTGAAGGACAAATAACTTAGGAATCTTTGTAACGAGATAACTCAAAGATCTCTGGTGAATTTCCTCCAACATCACGGGAGAAGAGTGGGCGTCTGAGGATTACATCACACTGGAACCACTATAAAAATCTCTCTACTTACTTCTGCATTTACTTTACGCACTTAGTCATTATTCATTTCAACTTTCTTGAATCTAGCAGCCCGAAATCACACACATACACTCTTGAGTATCTAATACTTAGTAACATATTTAACAACAAGTAACAAGGCTTAATTTTGATTTTATTCCATTGCACAAATTCACAAAGCCCAGGCTGTCGATGAACTCTTGTTTATCGGCCAGACTCTTGAGGTCTCAACCAGACTCTTGAAGTATCGGCCAATTTCTTTGAAGTTCTGGTTTGTTAACTCCAAAGTTTTAAGTGTTAAGTTTATTCACCCCCACTAAACTTAACTAAAGCCTTTTCAAGGGACCAACAAAGACTTAAGCCGAAGCTGTAAAGTTAGAATTACAGTAAATGCTGTGATGGCACAGGCCCGACTTTATGGATCTTGTATGAAGACCTAAGATACATAAGGACAATGATATCTTAGAGAATTTATAAGAAATGGTGTTAATCGATTAAGCCACATAAAATCGGATAATAGAGTACTAAGTTTTGAAGAAGAGTAAAAGCTTCGGTTAACACTCTAAGTCGATTAACAAAGCGACAAGCGACACACTTTCGATATAAAGCGATCGAGATACTCGGTTTTATAGTCGACCATCAAGAAATTGAAATTACATTCGAGCGTTACGGATCAAAAATTCTATTGGATGAAAAATGACATGTTAGAGCGGTCAGCGACACTAACATCTGAAAATATAGGCGTTGATAAATTCAAATTCAAGCAAGATGAGCGTTGGACCTTACACTATAAATATAGGACTTGAGACCAAGGATCAAACACACAAAACAGAACAAGAATCGAATTTACGAGATTACAAGCGTTTTGTGCTCAAGTCTAGTTCATCTGAATTGTTATTTACGCTTGACAAGATCATAACTAGATTTCTTCAAGTGTTCAAGATACAAAGATCAATTCCAGAATTCGACACTTAGAAAAACCACAAGCAAGAATCAATTTATTGATTCTCATTAACGATTCTTAATCAAAGGTTTAAGGCTAATGAAGCAATCCGGTCAAAGGATTTTCCAGGGCGATTGTTGTCATTTGCGATCGGGTAATTTGTGTTTGTGGTGATAGTGGTGAAGAGCAACACAACCCTCAAGGACCCGATTGTTCAAGCGGTTGGAAACGACAATCCGACTGTTCTTTGATTGTTTAGATAGTGAAGCTAGGATGACTATCGTTAGGACTTTTGTAATAACTTACCTCAAGTAAGTTCTAGTGGAATTTTCCTCCTACATCACGGGGAAGAGTGGGCGTACATGATTACACCACACCGGAACCACTATAAATCTTGCTCTACTTACTTTCGCATTTACATTGAGTCATTTACTTATTCGATATTTATTATTGTTTATAAAGCATCGATACAGATTGTTATACATACTCACGACTCACAAGCAGACATTCACGAATGCGATTTAGCATACTTAACTTTTTCTTATAGAAACAACAAGATCGATTAAAGGCTAAAACTTAAATCATTTGCCGGTTGACTCAATTTTGTTATAAGTCGGTTTGACTTAGACTCGAAACAATCGGTAGTAACTCCACAAATTAAAAGCCAGAACCTTAATCGTCATAATCTAGTTTTGGTGACAAGTTTATTCATCCCCCTCTCTAAACTTGTGTTGCCTTTCCAAGGGACCAACACTTGATAGCGGTCAAAATATACCCGTAAAATTCATCAACATTATTCTTAAATCGAGCCAAATAATATATATTTTATGTTAAATCACATGTGTATAATGATTATTTAATGTTTTGTGATTTATAAAATATAATTTAGTATTTATCCATTTTTATCATTTAAATACAATTTCTTGTGCAATAAATGTTTATTTTGTAGATAAAGATAAATTGGAGATTTTCTACCAAAAGAAGATAAATCTCAATGCAATTGAAAGTGGAATTGGATTGAATTAAGTATAAATATCAGTAGCACGAGAAGAGAGTCTGAGGATACAAGAGGCAATGAGCCAATCGAGTTTTGATGGACTCATTGGCGGCCAATCGAGTTCGGCGAGGCGAGTCCCCATCTATCTCCGGATTAGCTTGGAATTATCTATAGCGTTTTGGGACTTCATTTGGATTTGAAACCTATTTGGATCGGTTCGAGGCCTATCTATCACGAATTTTACTCTTATAAATACTTGTGCTATTTAATTAGTAAAAACACACCTTAGACACTTTTCTCGAGTTTATAATAAAATCCTCAGTTTTCCTCGAGTGGTTTTACAATTTACTGCAATTATGTAAGTTCTGTAGTTATTTTCTCTTAGTTTTATAATTAATTCCCCAATTATTATTTATCATTTGAGGTTGTTATTTCTTAGTTAAATGATGTAGATTTAGGATTACGACGTGAGGCGATCACGGATACCTCGTCTATAAGGATTCCCCATGCGCCTTTGTCTCGTAATCTATGTATGACTTTATTTTGATTAACAATCGTGTTTTAGTAGATCTATATAATTATTTTATGAATCTCTATTTTATCCGTTACGTATGTAGAAATGCTAAGATTTAGTTTTTAGCCGAGTCGATCTGACCCACGTCTTTATGGTGAGGCTATCCATTTAAAATTTCTTATCTTAGTAGGTATGCTACTGACTCGTTGCTCGTCTATTTTAATTAGTGTATGATTAGAAAATACCAATATAGGGCTCTAGGTCGGCTCGTGAAGTGATCTTCCGGGACTTCAGTGAGATCTAGATACATTACGTATTAGGGAATTGTGCACATCTAGTTATCGTAAATAGTAGATTAACATGATACCTAAAAAGTTAGTGTTAATGGGGCGGAGGCGTCGATCTCTTAGGAAGTACTCCCAACTCTGAGGAATGTTTCTAGGTGAGGAATCACGTTAATATCGGCATCCACTAGTTTTGTAGCGTCACGAGTTATATGAGATGGAGGCCTAAAAGCGAAGTCACGTAATGTAGCATAGTGATCTAGATGGCCTACCGGAGCTAGATCTAGTTTAGGGGATGACTCCGTAGCCAATAAAAAATAAATCACGAATCGGATTAATAGTTGTCGAGTATCGCAATTATATATAATCTCTGGAGATCAAGCGATAACATAATAATTGGGAGGTTAATTACATTGTTTGTGTAAGTGTCCTTTATCTTTCTTGTCTCTTGTTGGTAAGTAGACCGCTTTATATCCTTGATATGAATAATTAATTGTTTGTATGTAAATGACCCACAATTGGTTCCTGTGGGATCGACCTTGATTATTATAGGCGTACTACGATGGACTGAGTCCTCTTGCTAGTATTGGTTTATGGTGGTCAAGTATTTTATTATCAACGATCTCGTCATCAAGTTTTGGCGCCGTTGCCGAGGAACCAGCAGTCAATTTTATATATGAATAATTTTTATTCATGTTAAGTTTCTGTTTTAGAGTTTGTTTTTACGTTTTGAGTCATACAGTTTATGCTGTAAGTTGTAGAAAATTCCAGTTACGGAGAGCTTATTCACGCTCCCAGCGAGGTATCATTATTTGCCAGCCAGCAGTCACTTTCTGGGATTTACGTGTAATACATTTATCTCCGTATGTTTAATCAAGTAGAGTCTGATAGTAGCATGGGAAACCATGTTAAAATCGATCTTGTCTGTTTGTTTGTTTTTTCATACATTTGCGAAACCGGGAAACAATAATCCAAGTAAGTAATTTTAGTGAGAGTGAGAAAATAACCCGACAACATGTGGAGCTCACGAATCTCGATGGGAAAAGCAATGGAAGCAACACCTTTAAAACACCAAGATGGCTCAGAGAAAATAAATATTAAAGGTTGAATTATTAAGTGGTACAATGTTGAAGGCAAGGTACTACCTTTTTTGCTTATGTTTTACTATCTTTTGGTTTTTGAACATAAGTTAGTCTTTACATGAACACAGTATGAATCTTAGCCGGAGTTGGTTTGTAAGATTAATTTTATTAGTGTGGAAGGTTACGCCCCAAATCGCCTTATCTAAAGGGTGTAACTTGAAACATGTAGTAGTTGAAGGAAGCATTGAATAAAGAGTTCCTCGTAGTTACATCAAAATCTCATTGTCTATGCATGAGATTGCTTAGCCTACAGCCATGGGAGCAACAATTTGTGTAGTTTAAAATTCTCAATCTGAAGAAGGCGTTGAATTTGAGAGAGCATAATGAAATAATATTTTAGAGGATATGATTAAAATGGGTCCACTAGGACTAAATCTTCTTAAATTCACTAGTTCTAAAAGCGAGAGCCGAGGTAAGAGCTTTGTATAAATGGTATGGATAAATGTCGTTTCTAGGTCTCACAACCAAGGAAGGTATTAATCCATAAGCGGCAGCCCACCTCATATAGTGCTCAAGGGGTCAAAGTGCAGCGAGCCGTGAAGGATGGTGACAAGGATAATTTTTTGGAAAGTCAGTGAGGACTTTAAACTCATAACTACTTCTTTAAAAACCATTAGGATTTCCTTTTAGTTTTTAGGTTTTGTTTTCTTTGAGTCAATAAAAGTAACGTGACATATGTTGAGGTTTTTATTTTGCCGTGTTCCAATGGCCATTGGGCTAAGGATGTGCAAAACTTTTTACTCAATATAGGCCACGTGAAATCTGATTTCTTAGGAGAGTCGAAATTGCTAAAGAAAGGAAAGTTAGCAATCAACCTTAAGATGGAAGCATTAAGAGAGTTTGAGAATCATTTGAAAATGTAACGAGAGAATGATTAGGTGCAAACAAGAGCGCTTTTGGTCAACTCCCAAAACTTTTAGAATGGCGATCAAGTGAAAATCCAATGTTGTGTGCAATTCATTACGCAACTACCCTTATCCTTTCCTTTATACCTTTTCACCCTTCAACCTTTTCTATTCCTCTCACCAATCTGCTTTGACAGATTCACATTTCTAACCATTCTTTCGTTCCTTCTCTTTCTCTCCATCTATTTCACTCTCCCACCTAGCCCAATCCCTTAAACACTTCTGCCCAGCAATTTCCTTAACAATTTTCAACCCACCCAAAACACAATTTCTTACCCACCCTTTATCTTTTCTTACCATCCTTATATTTATCTTTTTCTAAACCCATCATACTCTCAACCTCCATTTTGTTTCCCAAATACCCTTGTGTTGCGGAATTAGAAATATTGCTAAGTTTTAATGATTATCTTTTATCATTTTGGTTTTCATGATCCTAGCTAGGGTACGTGTAGCTCTGAACCTAGCTAGATTTTAAAAGTTTTAGGTTCGATCAACCTACAACTTATCTTTCTACCGGAAGTTTTAAATTTTACACTTTTCCGCCTATTCCGGCATTTATAGATGATGAGTTTTGTTACATACTATCACACTATCCGACCTTGTTAATGGCGTTAAGACTTTCTACGTGATAAATTGGGTGATTAGTAATTTAGGAGGAGCTACATCTCCCTAAGTTGTTGATATCCATTCAAAACGTGAAGCGTCTGCGCCGAGTTTATGATCCTATCTTTTACCAATAGGTCACATTGAATCTGTTATACCTTACCTAGTGTCTCTTTTACCTTTGGATTGAATACATGGTTGATCCAGTCAACCTCGTGTTTTCCAGCGTGGGGTAATGCTTTTTGATCTTTGTCTTCTCACCGGTTTTAAGAATATTTAAGCGGTGGAGGTTATAGATGAAGACTACCATCTTTAGTTGCTTGTTAGTTTTCTTTTGATTTAGTATTTTTATTTTTGAGTCCGTGTATCCTTTATCTATTCATTTTAGAACTCGTTATGCGAATGAGTCGTTTTAACTCTTTGGTTTCCCTTGTCATTGGGTGTATAAAATAAAGTGGCTTAATTTGTTTTGGATAATTTATATCTAATTACTTACTTATTTTATAACTTCCATTGACTTGATTATGATTTCATGGAGTTTACTGTTTGGTTTTGCTTTACGAGGATTTTGTTTGCTTCTCCACGGCGTGCTTGGACTACTCCGATGTGCAGCTTCTTACTTGAGAGCCGTTTCCCGAGCTAAGTCTTTTCTTACGTTCTCATTTTTCTTTGTCATTGGGGACAATGACATGTTTAAGTGGGGGGTAGGAGAATTAGCTATGATGTGCTATAATTAAAAATTAAGAAAGCGGTATGGTAGAAAATTTAAGAAAAATTGAAAAAATTGAATAAATGCCATATTATTTATCTCGTACCCTTAGAATTGTGAGTTCTGGCTAATAATTGATAGGAAAGGAACCAAGTTGCATGAGTATCGTGATCATTTTATACTTATATGAATGTAAATTTAAGGATATTCATACCGATTATTGCAAGTAGTTATTTATTATTCGATTACTCAATCTTTGAATCGATTTTACCTTACGAATCATAAATTGAAGAAATTATGTGTACATTGCGTAGATGATTGGTTATGTAGACTTAGTGTCGATATTTATCTGTTTGATGTATTCGTATCTTACGGCCATTAAAGCGAGTAATAAGCTGAGATTTATACGTGTTTTGGCAATGTGTTAAACAACTTGGGCTTGTAGTAAAATTACCAAAGTAGCTCGCTTGTGGTAATATTCAATGCTATTGACCAATCCGTGAAGAGTTCTTGCAATGTATAATTTACTTTTAAAAAAGTTTCTTTCTTGAGATGTGTTAATGCTTGAAAATATGAAAATGTGAGAAAAATTCAACTTTTAAGAGGCTTGAGTATTTTCTCGGTCTCAAAGTCAAAAACCTCTTAGATAATGCTCTTGCTTATTGTACCATGTCTTTACCCAGCGAGGCTTAAGAAGTGTGAATCTTGATGTTGGTAGGTTGAGATTGTGAAGTTAGCATAAACTCTAATCTTGCCACGATTATATAAAGCCCGAATGCATATGCACATCACTTGATTCATAGCGAGTAGTGAATAATGGATACATTATGAGCATAGTGGTATGAGTTGACTCGAGTCTCTTGCGTAAGTATGATCGACCATGGAAAATGTTGTCTTGAGGAATGACTTATTGATGCTTTGTTAGGGACGATCAAAGTCTAAGTGGGAGAGTAGTTGATAGCGGTCAAAATATACCCGTAAAGTCATCAACATTATCCTTAAATCGAGCAAAATAATATATATTTTATGTTAAATCACATGTGTATAATGATTATTTAATGTTTTGTGATTTATAAAATATAATTTAGTATTTATCCATTTTTATCATTTAAATACAATTTCTTGTGCAATAAATGTTTATTTTGTAGATAAAGATAAATTGGAGATTTTCTACCAAAAAAGAAGATAAATCTCAAAGGCAATTCGAAGTGGAATTGGATTTAATTAAGGATAAATATCGAAGCGACACGAGAAGAGAGTGCGGGATACAAGAGCGGTGAGGCCAATCGAGTTTTGATGGACTCGCTAGCGACCGAGTCGATTCGTTGAAGCGAGTCACTTGTCTATCGGATTAGCTTGGAATTATCCTACTTGCGTTTTGGACTTCATTTGGATTTGAAACCTATTTTAGATCGGTTCGAGGCCTATCTATCACAATTTTACTCTTATAAATACTTGTGCTATTTCATTAGCAAAAACACACCTTAGACACTTTTCTCGATTTATAATAAAATCCTCGATTTTCCTCAGTGGTTTTAACAAGTTACTTGCAATTATGTAAGTTCTTGTAGTTATTTTCTCTTAGTTTTATAATTAATTCCTAATTTTTATTTATCATTTGAGGTTGTTATTTCTTAGTTAAATGAAGTAGATTTAGGATTACGACTTGAGGCGATGCAGTTCACCAAATCTATAAGGATCCATACGCCCTATGTCTCGTAATCTATGTATGACTTTATTTTGATTAACTATCGTGTTTTTAGTAGATCTATATAATTACTTTATGAATCTCTATTTTATCCGTTACGTATGTAGAAGCGCTAAGATTTAGTTTTTAGCGAGTCGAGTCAGCCCCGTCTTTATGGTGAGGCTGTCCATTTAAATTTCTTATCTTAGTAGGTATGGCTCTGACTCGTTGCTCGTCTGCTTTAATTAGCGTATGATTAGAAAATACCAATATAGGGCTCTTAGGTGGCTCATGAATTGATCTTCCGGGACTTTGTGAGATTTAGATATATTACGTATTAGGGAATTGTGCATCTAGTTATCGTAAATCGTAGATTAACATGATACCTAAAGTTAGTGTTAATGGGATGGAGGCGATCGATCGCTTAGGAAATCGCTAACCACGGGAATGTTGCCTAGGTGAGGAATACGGTTAATATCGGCATCCACTAGTTTTGTAGCGTCACGAGTTATATGAGATGGAGGCACAAAAATCGAAGCCACGTAATGTAGCATAGTGATCTAGATGGCCTACCGGGCTAGATCTAGTTTAGGGGATGACTCCCGTAGCCAATAAAAAAGAAATACGAATCGGATTAATGATTTATGAGTATCGCTTAATTATATAGAATCTCACAGATCAAGCGATAACATAATAATTGGGAGGTTAATTACATTGTTTTGTGTAAATTATCCTTTTATCTTTCTTGTCTCTTGTTGGTAAATGAGCAGCTTTATATCCTTGATATGAATAATTAATTGTTTGTATGTAAATGACCCACAATTGGTTCCTGTGGGATGGGCCTTGATTCGCTATGGTTGTACTCGATGGACTAGTCCTCTTGCTAGTATTGGTTTATGGTGGTCAAGTATTTTATTATCACTTGATCTCACGTCATCAACACTCTGGAATGGCAACAAACTATAGTCCTTTAGCCACTAATAGGGTGAAGACAAGAAGACCCCATTGCCTACTACTAATTTGTCTTGTGTATGGAGGTGTTGAGTGTAAAATTAACATGGCGGTGGAACAAGGGACACAAAACAGTGAAGATCTACTAGACAAGCCCCAGGTATCCCACGTTTTCTTTCTTTGTGACCTAATTGTATTTGGGGAGGCTAGTGAGCGACAAGCTAAGGTGATAGAAGATGTCATTGGGGAATTTTACAGAGTGCTCTGAATGCCGGAAAATATAAATCTTGCCAAGTCTAGATTTCTATACATCCCGACAATGTGGGAAGTCAAGTTGTTTTGACCATTGCTCAAAGACTTGGAGATATCTCATACTTACGATTTGGGTAAATATCTTGGAGTACCTTTGCTTCACGGAAGGAAAAAAGTCTCACAATTTAAATATTTAGAGGACAAGATGAGGCCAAACTTTACTGGCTTGGAAGTCAAAAGTTCTATCTAAGCGAGGGAAGTGTGTACTTATCAAGTGCTCTTTGGCCACACATCCCTACTATGCAATGTAGATGTTAAGGGTGAAAATCTATGTTTTATTATGATATATTTCACGGTATTTTCCACTTTTAATAGGATTGATTGCATAATAAATAATACCTCTCGTATGGAAATATTGAGCATATTAGGTTTTAAGGACTTATTAGCAATATTGAGTAAATTATGTGTTTTCATCATGAATTATAATTAATTGGACTTTATTACGATTTGCGATGTTTACCATATGTTATAGGTATGATTATTGTGCTCAAATGATGATCAAAGAGATAAATTTGAGCTACAAAGGTTTAAGGAAGAGATAATGATCGAGTGGAGAGAAGAAAAGAGATAAAGAT
The DNA here is from genome assembly GCA_026214975.1 of Gentiana macrophylla. NCBI lineage: Eukaryota > Viridiplantae > Streptophyta > Magnoliopsida > Gentianales > Gentianaceae > Gentiana > Gentiana macrophylla. Next base: position 12,695 of record JAOBSW010000891.1, on the reverse strand, counting down.
GCAAAAATCGCATTCAAGTCATTATGAGCGTTAGTCCATGCGTCGTCATGCTCGAGCAGAGCGTCTGAAATACCAGGAGCAGGCGTCCATGGAAACAATCTTGATCTGAGAGAGTTTGAGCGGAGTTTGAGCAAGCGGTGAGGAAGTTGAAATATCGGACGAAGATCCGCCATCTGACAGCTTTCGTCCGTCCGCGGCTTAGTAAAACCGCCTCAAATCTCTATAAATACACTTATTTTCACACATTGAGACACGTTTTATACAATTTGAACCACTAAACCTAGGGAAGCGGCTTGGCTGCGTTTTATTCTATTTTCTTCGATTTATGCAATTAGATTCATAGATTAGATTAGCTACTTTTCATGTCTTTTATTCATCAATTTCAAGTCTCACGAAGATGATAAGAGGCTGAACCTCTTTTGAGCAGCGGTGTGAAGCCTATCAAGTCAACTATTGATTCGAATCGTGATTGTTTGTGAGTTCTTTAATACAAGTTGTTTCTTTTATCATGTTTACATTGTTTATTGCGAATTATATCGAAGATGTTTGCTTTTGTGTTTGTTTTATGTGATGAAAATCATGTTAACTTTAGAACACCCTGATAAAAGAGTAGATCTTTAATCTATAAAGCGAAAGTTAATAGGTTAGATTTCTAGGTTAGAAACGTTAGAGTTTCCACCTTTGTTTTGAAAAGCGTTAATCTTTAAATCGAAAGATAAAGATTGATAGGAGAACCATCTAAGAAATTAGAGTTGTGCTTAGATAAGGCAAATCACAACTTGATTAGAATCACGAAATAATCTGAATAGGATCTGAATGTTGATAGGATAGGTGGATCAACTATTAGTTTAGTTTATTATAACTTGATTCAAATCTCTTGAAACTTGATTGTTTAGCTTTAGTTTACTTTTACGCACTTTAGTTTAGTTTATTTATAAGCTTTCAATCTTTCCTAGCATTGGATTAATCTCCTCTGTCTAGTTACTTTTTTATATTTGTTTAGGTTAGATCCGTGACATAGTTAGTTTAAAACAAAAGCTAGGATTCACATTAAATCTAGTTCCCGTAAGATCGACCCGGCATTAGCCTCCATACTACAATCCTTGCACTTGAGGTTAACGGTTTATTACTTGTTGTTTTGTATTGATAAAATCCGGGACAAGTTTTGGCGCCCGTTGCCGGAACGGACGGTTTGCCTAGTTTTGTTTTTGTATGTTTTGTTTTTACTTTTTTATTCAGTTTTTCTTTCTATTTTAACGTTTTAATCCTTGTTTTAGGTCGATTTCTAGGAGGATTAACCTTTAAGTAGTTAGGAATTTAGTGTTTTGGATTAGGGTTAAAATTTACATTTTGTGATTAGTTCTTTTTCCCTGTTTTCTGCTCTGTTTTCTTTACTTAATCTCTGTTGTTGGAAATCGTTTACATTCTGAGGAAATTTTGCATATGAGCAGCGTCCATACCTATGAGCAGCCCGTCCAGCATAAAATTTCAATCTATATCAATTCTTGACCTCAGGGCGGCGTTCATATATTTGGGCGCCCGTCCAAAAATCTGAAAAAAATCAGACGGCGTTCATACGTTGAGCATGTCCGGTCCCAGCTTGACGAGGCCTTCGTCCATATTTTGGGCGCCCGTCCGTCTGCTCTCTTTCTCTTTCTTTCTTTTTTTCTTTCACAAGTCTTGATAATAGTTCTGAATTTCAAACCTTTTAGATAGATTCTTAGGTTTCCTTTTCAAGTAGTTTAAGTTTTAATTTATTAGTTTTAGGTTTTGTTCAATAGAGTTGGGTTTGGTTTATGCAAACTCGAAGTCGAAAGGAGCCATTACTCTTTACACACGACCTCGAGCGGACCATAAGTCGGACCCAATAAGCGGAAACCCGTTTCACCGATCCTTGCCGGAAGAAGCTCAACCAACCAAGAAATTGAACAAAAGTTGATAGAAGAAATCGAAGAAATAGTAATAATGGCGGCGGAGGAGGATCGGCGTCGTTGGCGGACTCGCCATGCACAGTGCGATCCTTTATCAACCGGCTATAGTCTTGCCCATATTCTTGCTCAAACGCCCGAGCTCAAGCCGGGGGCTTATCCAGGATGATCGGCGTGCATCAATTTTTTCTGACTACCAATCGGAAAATCCATGCCCCACTTACTTACACGTTCTTAGAGATATGCGGTACTACCTCGCATCCAAGGTGTAAGTGAGGATGCTATCAAAAACTCAAACTTTTTCCTTTTTCCTTAAAGGGAGGCGAAGGAATGGTATCACTCTCTTCCTCTGAATCCATCCTTACATGGGCTGGACTCGAGAGGGAGTTTTGAGTCAATATTTTCCACCCTCTAAGGCGGCCCATTGCTTAAATGAAATTTTCATTTTTTCGGAAGGAAAATGAATGTTTTTTCGAGGCTGGAAAGGTATAAATCTCTTCTTAGAAGGTGCCCCAATCATGGCTTGCCTTTGGAGAGAGTTAGTCATTACTTTCTTTAGCGGATTGACCGAGGCTCACCAAGGGCATGGTCAATAGTTCATCACAGTGGGGCGTTTTTGAAAGACTCAGAGGCGAAGGATGGGCATTGTTCGAAGACATTGCCAAATATAACTATGCTCCATCTATCAGGCAATTCAAGCTCCTCCTCCTCTGCAAGGTGGAGGAAGTAAATGTTCAAAGTCGATTGCCATGCTGCCGAGGCGGATGGCCAATCCTCAAACTCGAATTCTATAGATGAGACTCCTTTGTTTCGCGAGAACCCTCGGAGTTACATATTGCGAATCTCTTCTTTGTCGGTGGTCACGTAAATGGCCAATGTCGATTCAACCCCAATTCTTCATACCAAGTCAATCATCCCATCTTTGATGGGCCGGTACACTCGAATCAATGCCAAAGCGATAATATGGGGCATACTTCGGATTACATCCTATGAATGGGCGGAATCTTTGAAATAAATCGTTATGGCGAGAACACCCAAAGATTTAATCAACCATCGGCGAATCAATTCCAAAACCAAGGAGTTCAATCAAGCTTCAATTTCAATCGAATTGAGTTTTAATAAGAACCCTGGTTCCGCTCAAAACAAAACTCTAATTTTTCAGTCAAACACAAAGGTTCAATCAGTTGGCCTTGTTCCAATTCAATTTTCAAAATCGGCCCGACCAGACCATACTCTTCAAACTTCGGCCTCTCAAAGTCCCTCGAATTCAAATGATCTTAGGCTGAATGGAACTCATTCAAGAAGAGCAAAACAAGAATATTCAGCTCTGTAATGAGTACCAATAAGAATCTTGAGAGAGCGAGATAGAGAGCGGGTTGGTGAGCAATTAGCATCAAGACCCCACAGGCATCTGCCGTTTTACGAGAAAAATCCTAGGGTGGTCATATTTGCCCGAGGCCGATTGAAGCGGCGGCCAATGTCTTTGACCTCGTGCCAACAACGCATTATGGACAAGAGGAGGCCCGTGCAATGAGTTTAAAGTGGTACCTGGTGAGTGGTCCCCACGGCTTCGGAGGAAACCACTAGCCCCTCTGCCATTGATAAAGGCGGGAGGAAGTTGAACACCCATCATCCGCTTGGCGCAAGCAAGTACTCCGAGTGGTGATCCACGATAGGTGAAAAGGTTGCAAATCCTCGGTGTTTGTTCCCCGAGGGTGAACAAGTTGGAAATCCTCAAGTGGCTGACCCGCCGAGGGCTGAAAAAGGAAGAAAGTCGGTGGTGATCCACGACTACAGCTTACTGAAAAGGCAGTTCGGTGGAAGGATTTGGAAGACAAAGCTATCGGCGCATCCTCAAGAAAGTCTTTTCGAGAGTGATGCGAAGAAGCTTCCGTTTCCACGAGGAAGAGCAACATTCCATTGGTTGAAGACAAAAATGCGAGAAGGTGCTAAACCTTCAGAAAAATACTCGAGTAAATCTGCCATTATCAAAGGTCTTGGTGAGATGCCTAAGTATACAAAGTTCATCAGAGGATGTTGTATCTTCCAGAGAAGAAGTTAGCGAGGAATGGACCAAGCGGTTGGTAAGGAATGTTCTACAGTGATAATAAAAGCTTACCAATCAAGAGAAGCTACCCGGGAAATTTGTGCTCACATTGCAGGATGGGAGGCCTAGTCTTCCCAAATTCCTTATGTGACACAGGCGCATCTATCGACTTGATGCCATTAATACGTATTGCAGCATTTCAGGTTTACAAAGTCTTCACAGAACCCACGACCATGAATTTGCAGGATTCGATGATCGATCTTAAGAAAGCCTCGGAGGATCTTAAGGGCGTATTAGTTCAAATAGATGAGTTTACCTTTCAGGTTGGTAATACGTCTTAGATATTGAAAAAGTGAAAATGTCCATTTAATTCTTGGAAGGCCTTTTACATCACAGCTAAACCCTCGTGATTGTGATGGTGGGCATGACCATTCGAGTTGGTGACCAGGAGGTGAGCTATAGTGTTTCAAAATCTATCAATGTACCTACGGAGCTCCGACCAGGCTTTTCCGTTGAGGGACTTCGATGATTCAGCGACTTCATGGATAAGCAAGTCATGGTTGGTAGAATCGAGAATATAGGCGACTAATTGATAAATTTGAATAGTCATGGTGTGGTCAATCTAGACCAATTAGCGGTGATTTAGAGGATGAGCTAAGAAGAAGAAGCCTTGGCGATAGGACCACTAAATAAGCTCGGCGATGTTGAGTTGAAGAGTGGCGATCTTAAATCAAGTCTAGAGGATCCTCCCATAGATTTGATCTTGAAGCCGTTACTAAACATCTTAAGTATGTGTTTTTAAGAGAGGTGACAAGCTTCCTTTGATCATCTCTGCCAAGCTATCTCGTATGAAGAGCTTAAAGCTGTTAAGCGTCTTGCGCCAAAATGAAAAAAGCCTTTGGATGGCGGTGGGAGATATCCAGAGGGATATCTCCCGACATCTGTATGCCTGAATCAAAGGCGAGGAGGGTGCAAAGCAGAGTTAGACAGTGACCTCAAGAGAAGGCTCAACCCTCACATGCAAGAGGTAGTCAAGAAGGAGATCATTAAGCTTACGAATATGGGTATCATTTACGCCGTTCTTGACCCGGTGAGTGGGTATCCCCACTCAAGTGGTTCCCAAAAAAGTGGAATCGATTGAGAAAAATGAGAAGGAGAGGAGATAGCATTGAGGCTGGTTCACGAGGCTATAAGTGCAGTATTGACTATAGAAAACTCAATGAGGTCTGCGAAGGATCATTTTCCCTTCCCATTCATCGACCCGGATGCTTGGCGTCTTGGCGGGGCACCGCGTTCTCTTGCTTCTGGATGGATATTCAGGATACTTCCAGAATACCCATCGATCACTGTTGACCAAGAAGGCCACTTTCACTTGCCACTTATGGTACATTCGCCTCTGCGGATGCCATTTAATCTCTGTAATGCCCAAGCCACCTTGAAAGGTGTATGATGGCAATCTTTGTGAGCTAGTTGAAAAGTGCATGGAATTTTTATGGATGACTTCTCGGTCTTTGGTCAATCCTTACGATGATTGCCTCGATAATCTTGATCATGTGTTGTCTCGTGTGTGGAAAAGGACTTAGTATTAAGCTGGGAAAAATGCCATTTCATGGTAGATGAAGGCATAGTTCTTGGCCACAAGGTGTCGGCCAAAGGTATAGAAGTAGATAGGGCCAAGGTTGAAGCTATTGAAGATAAGTTACCCTAAGAATGTTGGGAAGTCGAGGTTCCTCGGACATGTCGGCTCTATAGGAGGTTCATCGGGGACTTTTCAAAGATTGCCAAGCCCCTGTCTACTTTACTCAGGAAAGCGTTACTTTTGATTTTGATGAGAATTGCAATGCGCGTTTGGAGGAAGCTTAAGAGTAAAGGTGATCTACGCTCCAATTCTTATATCATATGCGGGCCCAGAACTTGCCCTTTGAGCTTATATGCGATGCATCCAACTATCTTTATTGTGTGCCAGTCTTGAGACAGCGCATGAAGGAAAGTTCGAGCCTATCTGTTCTACGCGACCACACGTTGAATCCATCATAAGTTAACTATCGACTACGAAAAGGAATTATTGGTGCGTAGTGTTTGCTATGGACAAGTTCGTAATTTACTTGTTAGGTGCTCAAGTGATGGTGTGGTTCCGATCCGCACTTGCCTTGCGTTATCTCATGACCAAAAGGAATGCTAAACGGCGCTTCTTTGCGTTGAATCTTGACCCTCCAAGAATTTGACGTTCAAATCAAAGATAAGAAGAAGCGGTGAGGCGTAGTGGCGGATCATGTCTCTACTGGGATTATAAGTGAGGAAAGGGTGATCCACGAAGATGTAGATCTTTACTTTCCTGCAGGAGAACATCATGTTGATCGATGGCGCTCTCGATGTTCCATGGTATTACCGTCCATTGTGAATTACCTTCATACCCGCTTCCTTGACCCGAGATGTAAGTATCGGGAGAGAAAAGTTCTTCTCACGTGCCAAAAATATTCGTTTGGGATGAACCTTATTGTTCAAGATGCTGCCAAGATGGTTTGCTTAGGAGATCGTTCACGAATACGAAGCCTTGAGAGATTATCGAGAGCAATGCCCGCGAGTGGACCCCACAGGTGAGTCACTTTGAGTCGCGGAAAGCGATTTGCGAAGATCTTCGAGTCCCGAGTTCTATTGGCTACGATCTTTGGACACGAAGCGCCCACAGCAAAGCTTGCGATAGGTGTCAAGAACCGGAACTCGACAAGGCGTTTTGACATGCCTTTGAAACCCATCCTAGAGTCATGAAATCTTTGATGTATGCAGATTATCGATTTTATGGGACCTTTCCCGTCTCATCTTGCAGTAACAAATACATCTTGAGTGCGTCAAAGCTATGTTTGAAATGGGTGGAAGCGGTAGCCACTCCTCACAATGATCATAAAGCGGTCATGAAGTTCCTAAAAAAGAATATCTTTATGAGATTTGGGTGTCCTCGAGCACTTGATCGGTGATGAAGGAGCATGCGCGCTTGCAACCGACCTCTAGAAAAAGTTCTCGAAAAAGTATGGTGTCATGCAGCCAAGACCGGCACCACAATACCATCCAGATGACTAGCGGTCGAGGTTAGTAACGGCACAACAAAGCATTAAAAAAGATCTGGGAAGCATTGTGAGCGATCATCGCAGGGGCCAGATGCGAAGTTGGATGATGTATTATGGGCTTATAGGACCGCCTATAAAACTCACTATGGGTACATTTGTTTCTGAAAGTTGAGGACTCGTTAGTCCGGCCTTGAGATTCTCAAATCATTCTGGGCGTTACAGAACTTCGTTATAGTGGTGACCCGTTTGAGTCAGCGGTCAAAGGTGCAAACACTATATCGGTGAACTAAGAGACATCTTTGATTGTTAAATTTCGATATTCTCGGATGTGGTGTTACTCGGTCGAAGGAATTTGAGTTATCCTGACTTGTTCTCCAGGATGGCGGTAGTGATCCGTCTGAAGAAGTTCTAAATTGGTAGTCTTGATATGGAAGAGTTTGAAAGGGCGGCAGTGAAGCGTCATCGGAGGACTCGGAGTATGAAGAGGTCACCATGGGGAGGTTCAGCGTATGTGGAGGCTATTAAAACTTTTCCCCGTGTGTGCGATGTTATTTACTGCGACCACCTTCTTGATCAAAAGCGTGAGGTAATGAGCTGGCGAGAAAAGTCAAATGGCACGATCGGTGAGGCTTAGGCGTCGAGCTAACGACATTAACCAGCGCTACTTAGGAGGCATCCTAGATATCATATTATATTAGCTGGATTACATTCATTTATTAGTGTTTTATTATTTAAGTTTTAGTTTGATTAAGTTTTAGCTAACTAAGTTGTTCTATTGTTATCTTCGGTTAGTGTGCTTTTAGGTATGGATTACGGAGTTCTTCACGAGAGTTCCCTCATTAGTCGGATCCCGCTCCACGGTAGATGATGGACCGGGAAGCCTATAGTCCTTCATGGAATTTTGACATTGCACTTCGAGTTAAGACCATCATCGTTATCATAGTTCCACACTTGTTGGGGCGGCGATTTCCTGGCGAGGAGTGCGAAAGCCATAGGGCGTCCTACCACGATCATAATGATCCTATCTTTGTGGTTGCCCAGTCTTGCGGCTGAGCATTCGAGAGGTGTTAGGTAGCGGTGAGAGTTGGTGTTTGCAAGATAGTCGACTTTCCTCGGTATCGACGTAGCCCGGCGTCTCGTCGGCGTAGTGGATTGGGGGGCGAAATCTCTGAACTAGTGAGTTCTTAGTTAGTTTGGTTTTAGTCGAGCCGGCGTGAAACGAGCGCGCTTGGTGAGAGGCAACCCCTTTTTTTAGTTATGTTTTTAGTTACTTAAGCTATTTTAGTCTTTAATATTTCATCATTGTATTTTTGAATTTTGTTTGACATTAATAAAATTGCACTTCAATTTTAATTAGCTTATGTGTGAACAAATTTAATTTTATCACTCTCTCTGAGTGGGCGCCCGTTCATACAAATGGGCGCCCGTCCGTTTGCTCGTTTTATGACGTTCGTCAAAATGGTGACCTTGTCGCCAAAATTCCTTCTATCTGAATGTAAAAACAATGCCCGTAGACGGTCTAAATTTATGGGCGCCGTCAGTTCGTATCGATCACAAGTGAGCGCCCAAATCATGAGATGGGCGGCGTCCATTCGAGCTATATATACACTCTGGCGTGAACCTCATTTTACGTGATTTCAAAAGGAGAACCCGACTTTTCCCTGCTCGAACCTCAAATCTTCGTTTACAAGCCAAATTTGGCGATTCTTGTTGCAAAGAAGCGCTCCTTGCACCTTCTTTTCATTTATCTAGTCCATTCCCTCAACAATCAGCGAATTTGAAGAATCGAGAGATTTTGGTCGGCCATTTGGACAAAATTTCCGATTTTGGGTGCCAATCTTGGTGTTTACGGCTTCAAATCCATTCGATCATCATCCTTACATAGCATTTGGTAAGTCTATAGCAACTTTTCTTGACTCCTTTCACGTTTTTGTGGGTTCGATCTTGAATTGGCTCGTTCTCTTGAAATTTCTCTCATTTTATTCTTGTTTTCTTCTTGTTTTGGTGTTGTGATGGTGTGGTGATGTTGGTTGTGGTGGATGGGTGGTATTGTTGAATTGAAATCGATTTGGGCGATAAGCGGGTAACCATTTGTGTGAATGGTTTAGTTTAGTTATAAGTGGACAATGGTGCGTAAGAAGGAAATGAGCGTTATGGTAAAGGGTTGGCAGGGAGAAGGTAAGCGACAGCGTCTTGAGTTTGATCCAATTGGACCACTAACGGAGGAGTAGTCTTTGAGAGCAACCCACAAGTCTCGACCACTTAGGACCGAGTTAAGAGATGAATCCTCTTCAAATTCTGAAACCGAGGGGCGATGATGAGTCCTCGTAGAATGACTCGAGGCACTCGGGTGGTGAATCTTAGGTGAGGTTGGTGCGAGAATGTCGTTGGGAGGAGGCTGAAACCAGACTACAGCGCACCACAGAAAAGCTAAAATGTTGCCCCTCTTGCTATGCCCGTCGATTCGTCAATCCCGAGCTCATAGTGCTACACTAAGGATTATGTGACTCGGAGTATGATTTTTGAGAGAGGTCAAGACACAACAAGTTGATCGGCCTTCGTGAAGATGCAAGGCTCGGAAGTGGGATGAGTTCTTGAAGATTCCTCTAACCGGTCAATGATTCTATAGTGAGAGTTCTATGCGGGTGTTAAGAGGCAGTTTGGATGGCGGTTTTGTGATGGTTCGAGGTGTCAAGGTGCCTTTTCGCCAAGGTGATCAACAGAAATATAAGTTGCGGCGTTTGTGGCTTGGATTACAAGGAGGAGATCGCTAGGCGGCAAAATGAGGAGGTAAGGATCCGATGGAGGAGCTGCGATTGAAAGTTTGTCGGATGTAGCATGGGTGTTGAGACCGAATGGTGATAGGAAGAGTTAATCACCACGACTTGGGTGAGGATTGGCGAGTCTTGTCGGTTTATCGAGTCGGTTGATTCTAAGAATAATCTCACACATTTCTATATCGGTGATCTTGGGATGTTGTATGCGTTGGTTTCGGGTTGAATGTTGATGTTGGGCAAGCTTTGTTTGATGATGTTTTGAACCGGGAAGGTATCCGGAGTTTGATAGTGCCTCATTTGATACATCGATTTATGTTTAGATCTGGGGTTCTTGAGTATACATCAGACCACGAGGACTAAAGTTACCCCTAATGAGGAGAAAGCTGTTCCCGTTTAGGCACAGTTCCACATCGGCACCGCCTCGAGCCTCGATTCTTTACGGATTATCTTCTTCCGAGATTACTCGTAGCATAGCTCATAGTTTGCGGCGATGTTGAGTGATATCCGGGATGGCGAGGATAATATCTTATCGGTTTTGGAGTGTATGGTTGATGGAAGGCAACCGAGAGATCGGAGGGTATTCAATGAGTAATATGGATTATGTCTTCTCGGCGGATAGAGAGGGTGATAGGCGAGGTGGTCAAGATGGAGAAGCCAGTCGGATGAGGAGGATGAGCCCATGGGGCACACTCTCTGCATCTGCCTCTGCGGCTGAGCTACACGGCCGCGTCAGCATTCTTGTACCTACTCAGGATCCTCTTCATGTTGATGTTCTGTTCTTTGAGGGCGACTCGGGGCTACCTTGAGTTTTATTTGCTTTACCTCTTTAGGTTGTTGCACTTTTTGATACATTTCATTCGATTTGGCTGTACTATACATTGTGTTACCTTACTTTTGGTTACTTTTCATGGTTCTTGTACTTTACGGTTTCTCGTTCTTTGACTTGTGTTGACATATTTATTTGATGATCCTATCTTTTCATCCGTTTGAATTATTATCTCTCTGCCATGTTATACCCGTTTCCCGAGTTTCTGTTTTCTCGTGTTGCGGTGGTTTTGTCGAGTACTCGTTGAGTTCGTTTGGGCGTTTTTCCGCGCTTTGCGGCGTTGGCTGTTCATGCTCGGCTGACCAACATCTCGATTTTCTCATAAATCAGCTAAGTTTCTTCTCATTTTCTTTACACAACATGAGGACATGTTGAGTTTTTAAGTGTGGGGAGGATAGTTCGAATGCATATCGTTTAATTACTCGTTAGTTTGTTTATTATGCAAAAATATGCTCAATTTTCAAAATTTCCTATACTTGTGTTTTGTTTTGTCGAGTAGGCAATTCAGCGTGAAGTTCGTTGTTTTGCAATCATCATCACGATATTTCATATGTTTGATAAGTTAGTTGTTTCACCAAGATTTACATTTCACGAGCCATAGTGAATGATGAGCTATTTTATTAAGTTATACCCGTTGTGGATCAGTAATTTTTGATTATCTTTTAAGTCATGTGCTTAGTGCTACGTGCATATCGTGAGATTTATGATAGTTTGTATTTAGTTCCGTGATCGTTATCTTGTGAATATCTGAGCGTTTGAATGTGATAAGTAACACGGGACTAATGTCAATTAAAAGACAAGTTAATAGTTGGTTAATATGGGTGTGTGAAGCTAGTCGATGATTTGAGTGAGGTAGGGTATACCACGTATGTCTATACCACTATGATGACTAAAGCTCACGGCGGTTAGGAGCTGCCTTATGATTGGAGTAAGGTAGGGATTATCTCGAAATGTCCTATTACGCTGAGGCAATAGCTTCTTAAATGTGTGTTTAAAGTGAAATAGTTAAATCAACTAAGAAATGGTTCTGAAATGAATAAGGCTTAGTTCTCGTTAATCTTATCCCAGTATAAACCGATGGATATGATGTAGGGATTATCCTCTGAGTATTTGGAAGGCCTAGATATATTCGATCATCCTTTTCGGGATATGTCACGTTTGTAGGGTGCACCTTATGAGTGTCATTTATTACTATTATTCGAGAGGGTAATAGCTAGTTTTGCTTGAGTTGTTCAAGTTTGGATCTAGTGGAAGTTCCTGTGGCTATGCACTCACACACGGTGGACATCTAAGTTATTGGATGTATGTTATATTTGTTTAGATGCATGCTTTCCTTTCTGAGCCTAATTTTTGTTTTGTTTTGCTGGGACGAGCAAAGTTTAAGTGTGGGGAGTTGTTAGGGTGAAAATCTATGTTTTATTATGATATATTTTGATATTTTCCCTGTAATGGATTGATTGCATGATAAATAGCCTCGTATGGAAATATTGAGCATACTAGGTTTTAAGGACTTATTCGCAATATTGAATAAATTATGTGTTTTCATCATGAATTATAATTAATTGGACTTTATTACGATTTGCGATGTTTACCATGATGTTATAGGTATGATTATTGTGCTCAAATGATGATCAAAAGAGATAAATTCGAGCTACAAAGGTTTAAGAAGAGATAATGATCAGTGGAGAGAAGAAAAGAGATAAAGATGCAAAAATCGCATTCAAGTCATTATGAGCGTTAGTCCATGCGTCCATATGGGCGGCGTCGAAATATCGAGCAGCGTCCATGGAAACAATCTTGTCTGAGAGTGCAGCGGAGTTTGAGCAGGCGGTGAGGAGTTAATCTGCAGCGGCGTCCATTAAGCGAGGCAGGCGTCCGTCCGCCCGACTTAGTGAAACCGCCTCAAATCTCTATAAATAGCCTATTTTCACACATTGAGACACGAGTTTACAATCACCGAACCACACAAAAACCTAGGCGGCTTTGTTGCGATTTTACCTTTATTTCGGTTTATGCAACTTTAAATTCAATCAAGTAGGCTAGTTCTATGTT